>WSYH01010696.1:0-22586 GCA_036426205.1 Ascaphus truei | reverse complement strand
CTCCTGCACTTCCATGCATCCCTCTCCTGTGTGTCCCTCTCCTGTCCTTCCATGCGTCCCTCTCCTGTGCTTCCATGCGTCCCTCTCCTGCGTGTCCCTCTCCTGTCCTTCCATGCGTCCCTCTCCTGCTGCGCTATCCAGCATCCCCCTCCGTGCATGTCCCCTCTCCCTGTCCCTTCCATGCGTTTTTCTCCTTTCCTTCATGCCGACCCTCTCCTGCGTGTCCCTCTCCTGTCCCTTCCATGCGTCCCTCTCCTGCTGTTCCCTCTCCGGCGCTTCCCTCTCCCGCACGTCCCTCTCCTGTTTTTCATGCGGCCCTCTCCTGCTTCTTCCATGTTTCCCTCCCTCCGCTTCCAGGCGTCCCTCTCCTGTCCCTTCCCCTGCGTCCCTCTCCTGTCCTTCCATGCGTCCCTCTCCTGCGCTTCCATGCATCCCTCTCCTGCGCTTCCATGCGTCCCTCTCCTGCGCTTCCATGCGTCCCTCTCCTGCGCTTCCATGTGTCCCTCTCCTGCGCTCCATGCTTCCCCCTTCCTGCGCTTCCCTGCGTCCCTTCTCCGCCTTCCTGCCTCACCGATTCGTCCCCTCTCCTGTCCCAGTTGCCCAATTCTTACCGTCTCCTGTTTCCCTCTCCTGCCCTTATGATGGCCTATCCCTCTCCATGACGCTACCTTTGTCCCTCTCCTGCCCTATCCATTGCCCTTCTCTGCCTGCCCTTCCATCGTTCACATGATCCCATCCCTGCACTTCCATCATCCTCGTCCTGTCCCTCTCCCCTGATCGCCTTCTCATCCGCTTCCCCTCTCCTTCTGCTTTCACATGCGTCCCTCCTCCGGTGCCCTCCATCCTGTCCTCTCCATGCGTCCCTTCCTGGTCCCTCTCCTCCCCTTTCTCATGCATCCCTCTCTCCCTGTGTTCCATGCGTCCCTCTCCTGTCGTGTCCTCTCCTGTCCTTCCTGCATGTGTTCTTCTCCTGTCACTCCCTCTCCTGCTCCCGTTCTTCCCTGGCCCTTTGCCATGCTCCCTCTCCCTGCGTCGCACTTCCTGTCAATCCTCTCCTGTGTGCCGACCTGCTCTCCTTGCTTCCCTCTCATGCCGTCTTTCCATGCGTCCCTCTCCATGCTGTCCCTCTCCTGCCCTTCCAATCGTCCTCTCCGCTGCTCCCTCCCGGTCCTTCCATGCTTCCCTCTCACTGCATTTCCATCTCCTGCTCTTTCATGCGTCCCTCGCTCTTGCCGCCGGTCCTCTCTTCCCGCCACGCCCCCTCTCTTGGCGGCGTGCCCTCTCCTGGCCCTTCCACGCTCCCTTCTCTTGGTCTTCCCCTCCCACTGCAACTCTTCCATGCGTCCCTCTCTTGTGCTCCCTCCCCTGCCCTTCCATGCGCCTCTCTGTGCGTCCTCGTCTACTGGCCCTTCCATGCGTCCCTCTCTTGCGCGCCCTCCTCCTACCTTCCACGCTCCCTCTCTTGCGCTTACCCCTCTCCGTTCCCTTCCACGCGTCCCTGTCCTATGCGTCCCTCTCCTGCTCCTCCCCTAGACTCTTCTCGCTTTCTGCCCTCATGCCCCTCCCCGCGACTTCTTCCTACCTTTTCCCTCTCCTGCCCCTCCCTGGCGTCCCTCTCCTGCTGTCCCTCTCTTGCCCTCCACACGTCCCTCTTCTGCCTTGTGTGGTCCCTCGCCTGCTTTCTCTACTTCCCCTCTCCTGCCCTTCTCGTGCGTCCCTCTCCTGCACTTTCCTCGCTCCCCTCTCCTACCCTTCCACGTGTCCCTCTCTTGTGCGTCCCTCTCCTACCCTTCCACGTGTCCCTCTCTTGTGCGTCCCTCTCCTACCCTTCCATGCGTCCCCTCTCTTGGTGCATCCCTCTCCTGTCCTTCCATGCGTCCCTCTCTTGCGCGTCCCTCTCCTGCCCTTCCACGCGTCCCTGTGCCGCCCTTCCACATCTTCCCTCTCCTGCCCCTCCCCACGACTCTGCTGCGCGTCCGCCTCCTGCCTCTCCCCGCGACTCTGCTACGCTTCCCTCTCCTGCCCTTCCCCGCATCCCTCTCCTGCGCGTCCCTCTCTTGCCCTTCCACACGTCCCTCTTCTGCCCTTGTGCGTGTGCCTCTCCTGCCCTTCCGCGCGTCCCTCTCCTGCCCTTCCGCGCGTCCCTCTCCTGCCCTTCCACGCGTCCCTCTCCTGCCCTTCCACCCGTCCCTCTCCTGCCTTCCGCCCGTCCCTCTCCTGCCCTTCCGCCCGTACATCTCCTGCCCTTCCGCTCGTCCTTCTACTGCCTTCAGTGCGTCCCTCTGTCCTTCCACGCCTCCCTCCCCTGCCCTTCCACGTGTCCCTCCTCTGCCCTTCCATGCATCCCACTCTGCTGTGCGTCCCCCTCCTGCCCCCCACCCGCGACTCTGCTGTGCGTCCCTCTCCTGCCCCTCCCCACGACTCTGCTGTGCGTCCCTCTCCTGCCCTCCCCACGACTCTGCTGTGTGTCCCTCTCCTGCTCCTCCCCACGACTCTGCTGTGCGTCCCTCTCCTGCCCCTCCCCACGACTCTGCTGTGCGTCCCTCTCCTGCCCCTCCCCACGACTCTGCTGTTCGTCCCTCTCCGGCCCCTCCCCACGACTCTGCTGTCGTCCCTCTCCCTGCCAACCTTCCCCCCCACTACTCTGCTGTGTCTTGTCCCTCCTCCTGCCGCGCCCTCCCCCACACTCTGCTGTTTCGTCCCTCTCACTGCCCCTCCCCACTCTCTGCTGTGCGTCCCTCTCCTGCCCCCCCCATGAACGTCTGGCTGTGCGTCCGCTCCTGCCCTCCCACGACTCTGCTGCGTTGTCTTGCTCCTGCTCTTCCGCGTTGCCCTCTCCTTGCCCCTCCCCGCGTCCCTCTGCTGCAACTCCATCTCTTCCCCACCCCACGAGTCAGCTATGCATGGGTTTTGGGGGTATTGCTCTTTCTTGTCCCAGCAAGAGACCACCAATGGAACCTTCCAGGAAACCATGGCCCAATGACGGCGCTGCTTCCCCTCCTCGAGAATCACCATTAGAGGGAGCCCTTGAGACACTGCACATTACTCCCCACTTCTCTGCAGACGGGCGCCTGTTAAAAAGATGAAGTAAGAAATCTTCTGTCGCTTTTATGGCTGACAAAAAAGAAAAAAAATCTGAAGTGTTTAACATTAATGGGAAGTGACATATGGTCTCATTTTTCCCTCCAATCCACACAGACAAAGAAAAAATAGCAAATCCCCAGTAGGCATCCACTTGTCATGAATAGTAATACTTAACATGATTTTGGGATGATTTAGGAGTAAACAATTCGGGTTATTAATAATGAACACAAATCGCCAGATTTAAGAGGCCCTCCTTTTGTACTAAAAAAGTAATATTCATAGCGCTCTGTTTAAACAGCTCTTTCCTAAGATGCATTGACAAAGAGTGGAATGAGAATGATATTCTCTTATCTTGCAGCTGCCTGTAACAGCCCCCTGTGGGGTACTTCAGGATTTGGGGGGTGGGGGGGGTTCTCTGGCTGATCCTCTACTTCATCATCCCTTGTATAAAGATTTGGACGGGATTTCTAATCGCAAATATTTGCTGCTGTGGGCAATGAGTCTGTGCTTGGGGCAGATGAGTCTGTGCTGGGGGCAGATTAGTCTGTGCTGGGGTTCAAGATGAGCCTGTGCTGGGGTCAGATAGTCTGTGCTGGGGGCAGATAGTCTGTCTGGGGTGCAGATGAGTCTGTGCTGGGGTCAGATTAGCCTGTGCTGGGGCCGATGATCTGTGCTGTGGCAGGATGAGTAGTGTGCTGGGGCAAGATGTGGTCTGTGCTGAGGGGCGATGTGTCTGTGCTGTGTGAAGATTTGTCTGTGCTGGGGGCAGATGTGGTCTTTGCTGGGGCAGATGAGCCTGTGGTTTGGGGCAGATAGCCGTTGCTGGGGTCAGATTAGCCTGTGCTGGGGCAGAGAGTCTGTGCTGGTACAGAGAGTAGGTGCCTGGGGGCATATGGTGTCCTGTGCTGGGGGCAGATGTGTCCTGTGCTGTGGAAGTGTGTCTTTGCTGGGGGCAGATGTTTCCGGGTGCTGGGGTCAGATGAGCCTGTTGCTGGGGGCATATGAGCCTGTGCTGGGGCAGATGAGTCTTGCCCTTTTCCCTTCGCACGTCCCCCAAGTCGAAGGGTTATCACCAGTTATGATACATCTCTTAAAAAGTGAACATACCACGATGTAAATGATACAGCAATTGTATTTGTAGCGTTACTTATTTGCTTTGTAACAGACCCAAAATACGAGTCTATTCAAGCCCCCCCCTTCCCCACCCGTATATCCCAGCAGGAAGTATGCTGGTATTACCGCCTGGGGAGGCAGTAATACCAGTGTCTCCCAGGCGGGTAGGTAATTGGTGGTCTTACCACCCCTGGGGAGGCAGTAATACCGTGTATCCCAGGCGGAAGGTATTGCGGTATTAAACCCCTGTGGAGGCAGTAATAGCAGTGTCTCCATGTGGGGAGTTACAAATTTTGTTTTTTTTCTGGTATTACCCCTGGGGAGGTAAGTATACCAGTGTTATCCCAGGCGGTAGTATTGCTGGTATTACCCTGGGGAGGCAGTAATACCGATGTTATCCCAGGCGGGAGGTTAAAACATTGCTGGTAATTCCCACCCCTGGGGTGGCCAGTATACCATGTATCCCAGGCGGGAGGGATTGCTGGTATTACCCCTGGTGAGGCATTAATCCGGTGGTATCCCAGGTGGGGGAGGTTTGCTGGTATTACCGCCTGGTTAGGCAGTAATACCATTGTATCCCAGGTGCGGGAGGGATTGCTGGATTACACCCAGGTGTGGTAGAGTAATGCCATGTAAATCCCAGGCGGGAGGTTATTGCTAGTATTACCTCTGGTGAGGCCGTAAATACCAGTGTCTCCCAGGCAGGGAGGTATTGCCTGGTATTACCCCTGGGGAGGCATTAATACATTGTAATCCCAGTCGGAGGTATTTCTGTATTACCCCGGGGGAGGCAATTAATACCAGTGTATCCCCGGGCGGGGAGGTACTGCTGGTATTACACCCCTGTTGGGGCAGTAATTACCGATGTATCCCAGGCAGATGGATGTGCTGGTATTACCCCTGGGGTTCATTAATACCAGGGAATCCCAGTCGGGAGGGATGCTTGGTATACCCCTGGGGGAGGCATAATACCGAGTCTCCCAGGCGGGAGTATTGCTTGGTATTACCCCTGGAGAGGCAGTAATACCGATGTATCCCATGCGGGAGTTATTGCTGTAATTACCTTGGGGATGCATGTAATACCAGTGTATCCCTGCGGGAGTTGCGGTATTACGCCTGGGGAGGCAGTACTACCGTGTATCCCGGCGGGGAGGTATTGCTGTTATTACCCCTGGTGAGGCATTATACCAATGATCCCAGGCTATTGAGTTATTGCTGGTATTACCCTGGTGAGGCAGTAATTTACCCCGTGTATCCCAGCAGAGGTATTTGGCTGGTATTACCCCCTGGTGCGGGCGGTAATACCATTGTAACGCCAGGCGGGAGGTATTGCTGGTATTCCCCTGGGGAGTCAGTATATCATGGATCCCAGGTGGGATGGATATTGCTGATGTTCTTTTTTCTATAATCAATATTTCCTTTGTGATATAGCACGGATAAATACCTTGCATCTGTTTACACTTCCCAACTCTCCTGGTCAGATATCAGCCATGCATGATACTTCGATGGTTGTGATACGTTGTAATGAACCAACCGTATGGATCGACACTACCCCCCAATTAACGCTGCCAGTACCGGATATATTTAATGGGTTATTCCTCGTGGTCCCCACTTTCTGACGGGAAAATATGCAAATACCCACACAGCCAATATTATAAAACATGTTGCCCTAAAATGAGAGCACATCTCTTTCAAATGTATAAATTTTCAAATAGAAGTCGCGAATACTATTACATTTTCCATTTTTGTATTCCCAAAGCGTGTACAAGCTTGTTACAGATAAAAGGATTACACAAATGTATAACTAATGTAACAAATACATATAGTATACTGCACACGTCCAGGCATTCTAAAGTACAAAGGGAGTAAGACATACCAGGGAATGTCTTGTACTCCGTCCCTGCGCCGGCGAGGAGATATTCACACCGTACGCCAGCGCTGGATTAGCGTCTGTTAGGGCCCAGACACGCGTTTTTGTCTAATAAATACGGTTCCCATAGGGCTGTATGCCTGTCCTCATCTAGATCAGGACACGTTTATTACTGAACAGCTTTGGGGTGAGGTGCGGTTAAGTTATGTATTTCATCCCAATTTTGTTGGGCAGTATCAAATCTTAATACTTATCTCCCAGTACTCATGAGTAGCAAACCATTGCACTCAGAGGAAATACTTGCCATAACAATCCCTTTTCAACATATACGATGGTGGTTTTCATTCACCGATCACAATTTAATACCATACATCACAGGACTGTCTTTTCTTATTTTGTCTGGTAATAAACGAATATTGCCTACGACCCTTGGGTAACTCGCAGACCACACCTCCCCTCCACTCCTGCCACTCAGGAGGTTGCATGAAGGGGGTAAACCCCACTGGACCAGCTGCCCACTGCCTATAACTACTGGTACTTATTACAGGGGCAGAAAGTCTAGTCTGGACGCAGCCATTGCTACAGGTGTCATTTTATTATAAACAATTTCCGAGCATGTTTTGGTCCGCGAAAAGCTAAATAGCATTTCCTTAATTATCTGATTACTCTTTAAGCAAGGAACTCGGGACTGTGACGGATACCCCCAGCGGAAGCAAAAATAAAGAAATTAATTTACTGTATGCCGACGGTTTTTCGTAAAAAGCACAAACCTGGGGCAATCACTAACATAGACCCAGGTAACATGCGAAAAATTTCAGTGGACATTTCTGCAAGACTAATGGCCCATCGTATTAAACATCGGGGGTCTGGCAGTCCCATGCAAACGAATGTAAATACCGGTAAGCGTGTTGGAGTACCTTCTCTCTCAACAGTAGTAGCAATGGATGGGGTTGGAAAACTATCAAAGTAGTTCTTCAATCTTATATTGTTGCGTGTCCAATCCACTCGATATAACATGTAGGGTGAGGAGATAGCACAGTAATAGTGTAGTATCGTGCGTATTCTATTAAGGTTGGTAGAGTCTATTTCACAATTTTCCACGCACCTTGAGTCTTGACCATTGAGTTATACATTATTGGCACTATATTCCTTCTTATTCTTATTTTCTTATTTTATAACACTGTACGCTCGCCCTAAATCGGAAGACATAGAAGATTAACACAGATCGAACCTGATCATAGAGGGTTTTTCTTGAGCTGCTACTTTTTACATTTCACATTTATTCACTATTATGGTTGGTTACGTTATTAAGGGGGGGGGGGGGGGGGGGGTGAATGGCACATTAAATTGCACCTATATAGCTGTGTGATGGTAGTAAGATGGAGGATTCTGGAGCATCGCCGCTCTCGGCGTGCTCCCTCACTTACCTGCAGCTCCATCTGGGTGCTTCCCGCGGCACACGTGGACTTCCGGAGGCAAGAGCCGCCCGTCAGCTCTTCCCATTATGCGCTCGCGGCGCACATTTCCTTCCTCTTCTACTCTCAGAGCAGTGCGGGGTCCGCCCCACGCAGCCGATGGCCCTGCCCCCCCCCCTTCCCGAGGCAGCGGCCACACGGGCGCTGCCGCTCTTAAAGGCACATCGCCCTTTTTTGTTTATTGTGAATGGGCTATCCAACTAAACATAGCCCAGGCTTCTGGGCTTTTATGGCTCCTTCCCCGAGGTGGGACTGTTTCTGAACCTACCCCTGCTGTAACCTGGTCCTTTCTCCCACTATACACCCCTACCATGTCTGGCGCTGTGCTATGTTTTCCTCTCTCCTATATATACCCTGCAGAGTCCCTGACTCGTTGGCTAGGCATAGAACCAGTTGTTCTCCACCATTTGCCTGCCTCCTTAGCTCTTCCTCAGACTTCACTCGTGAACTTAACTGGCTTCCGCACGTCTACCTGACTCTGGCATCCCGAACTCGGCATACGGCTACACGAACTCTCTCACCTCTGGCATCCCGATCCTGGCTTACGGTAAACGCCAACGTCCCCTCGCTCTAACCCCCGTACTTGGCTAACGGCCTCTCTACTACGTAGCCGATCTCCTACTCCGATCCGGAATCCCCAGACCCCTCTTCAAGTCAAACGTGCCCCTCGGTGGCTGTGGTTGCGTTTAATCCTATCCCACCTCATGCACCTGCGGGCGTCTCGTTTGTGGTGAGCAACTCCTAACTTATGCTCAGCCCTACAAACAAGGACCCCCCGCTGAGGTGTGCGAGCACTATAAACCGCTCATACTGCCGCTGTTTACCAGACTATAGACTTACCTAGACCATCAGATACACGGATAGATGCCTGCAGCAAAGCGTCCATACCCTTATCTTCAGTTCGTACCCTCATCACAACTGTCTCCACGTGGCGCGTCCTGTACGGCTATTCCTGCTCGAACCCTCCTTCTGCGTCTGCTCGGACCCCCGAATTCCGCCTCCCAGACACTATGCGGGGATCCCAAGGATGCGGGTTCATTAATCAATGTCTCTCCATTTAAACTCTCTCCTCTCGCCTTTGGTGTCTTCTGTCTCCAGGTCGGCTACATCTACTGCCCTTCTCACCGATCCAGGCACTGGCGTGGGCCTCTCCATTTGTGGGACGCCGGTGCCATCAACACAGGACATCGATCTCTTCGTCGAGCATTCCTAATAGTCTTCGATACTCCCCGCACGGAGGTTAACGGACATCTTCTGCTCTTGCACCACATAATCCAGGGAGAATCGTTCGGATTTGTCCATGATATGCATGTGGGTTCCGCACCCTTTCTGCTGATGACAGGTTGGAATGAATGAGCTCTATCTTCGTCATTCTGCTGGCAAGGCCTGTCGAGACTACCTAAAAGATGAGCCTTGCTGCACGTGATCGTCCCCACTAACCTGGAGGAGTTGATCGCCTCTCTATTCGTGTGGATCAGGTCTCTGGAGCGGAGATACGAATTCGTTCCCCATTTCGTCCCACGGGTCTCAAGAACTCTTGCTCCCTCCTTTCCGTGGCTCCGTTACCCTCCCTTCCGGGGGACATTCCAGAACCCATTCAGTTGGAGCAAAGGCCCTGTCTCCTGCTGAGAAACTGCGTCGGCGCAAGGCCGGCCTTTGCATTACTGTGGCAATTCCGTTCACTCTGTACCCCGGTTCCTCACGCCCGGGAAATGCCAGTCCCAATGAGATCCCGGAGAGTTTTCGTTGTGACATTGACACCTTCTCCATTGGCCCAGAAAACTCCTGCCTACCAGTATTAACCGTTGCCGATTACCTTTCTGGAGAGGGGTTTTCACACTCCGCACCGAGCATTCATTGACTCTGGTTCTGCAGGTAGATTTCATTGATAGACTTTTGCTAGACTGAACATATCCCCTTTGGTCAAACAGGGGAGGACGCCTGTAGGAACTGGATGCGATTTTTGGACGGTCGACGCTTAAACCAGCAATTTATCCACGCTACGAGAACGGTGCCTCTTCTTCTCACAATTCGTTAACTTCCATGACGGAGATCATTACCCTCGATGTAAATCCACACTCCTTCTGCTGAGTTGATTTTGGGTCTCCTGCTTCAACTTCATAATCCTCAATCCTCGCATCGCTGTGAACGTAACGAAACCTATCCAGTGGGGCTCTTCTTTGGACTACGACCTGTACCAGATTTTCAATAGAATTGGTGTTTGTCTACCTTCATCTTATAAAAATTAACTCCTTATCCCTTTGAGTACTGGGAATTCGCGTGATGTATTCGCTACAAGACCGTTCCGAGATCTACCTCCCCACGTTCGTTTGATTGGTCTATCGACCTACTTCCAGGGCCACCTCTTCCCAGGGCAAGATCCTATCCTCGATCTCTCTCCAGAAGACAATGGCCATGAACACTTACATATCGCGGAAACTTAGAAGAGGTTATCCAGAAAATCGTCCTTCCCCGGTCGGAGCAGTTTCTCTTCTTGTCAAAGAAAGAAAGGTAAAGACTCTCCTCCTCCATTCTAGACTACCGGGGGTTGAACAATAATCACTCGTAAAAATCGCTATCCTTGCCGTTAATACCGGCGCGCTTCGATCGTCTCCCAGGGAGCAAATCTTTTCTAAACTGGATCTAAGAGGTGCCTAACAATCTAGTTACGTGATACGAAGGGGAGACGAGTGGAAGACTTCTTTAACAACTCATGACGGCCACTATGAATATCTGGTTTTATGCCGTTTTCGGTTTGTGCAACGCACCAGCAGTTTTTCCAGGATTTTGTCCCACGAGATCTTGCGGGACATTCTGAACGCATTTCTTATTGTTTTACTTGTGATGACATCCTCATTTTTTCTAAATCCACTCAAAACACAATCAAACATTTTCAACGCAAGTATTGTTACGTCTTCGGGAGAATCATCTTTTTGCGAAACTGGAGAAATGTCATTATCCACCTCAAATCTGTTTGCATTTTTGGGTTACGTCATCTCGGATTCCCCGTTTCAATATGGATCCAGAGAAACTTAAGGCTATTCTGACTTGGCCCTCGTCCGACTACTCTTAGAGCCGTTCAACGTTTTTAGGTTTTGCACCTATTAATCGACGTTTCATCGCAATTTTTCGTCCACCGTATCTCCATAACCTGCCTCAACCAAAAGGGTACTGATCCTTCATCTTGGTCGTAGTCCGCCATAAAGGCGTTGCTCGGCTAAAAAGGGCTTTTGTGTCTGTCCCATCCTCATCCATCCCAGATCCTAAACTCCCATTTACCTTTGGGGTAATGCTTCGGGACATGGGGCTGGGGCTGTTCTGTTCCCCGATAACTTCTCCCTTAGCCAGACTTGCATCCATGTGCGTTTTTCCAAGAAATTCTCGTCCCGCTGAAACGGAATTATGATGTCGGTAATAGGGAGCTTTTGTGGCGTCAGTTGGCTTAGATGAGTGGAGACTTTCTTAGAGGGACTGAGACACCTTACCATTTTGACGGATCATAAGAATCTCCTCCTACTAGAACGGCACCGCGTTTGAACGCTCGACAGCCCGCGGGGCTTGTTTTTTTTCACGATTTAATTTTCTCATTTCATCATTCCTGGCCCAAGAATCAAAGTCGACGCCTAGTCACGACAGTTCCTGCGGAGGACAAATCTGAGGAGCCGCTGGAGTCTATTATTCCTGTCTTAGTTGTTCCTCATCCGCTATATCGTTTGATATCATGGCCAAATTTTCAATCCGAACAGTCACGGATTCCTAAGGACTCAAGGTTCCAGATGGAAGACTCTATACGGCACCTTCAACACCGGCGAAGAAGGTTCTCGCTGGTGTCCCATTCCTCTAATCAGCAGGACACCCGGGATACGGAAGAACCAACGATCTGGTTTCAAAGTACCTTCTGGTGGCCTGAGAGGGCTAAAGATGTGGAGGAGTTTTCAAAGCGTGTATATTTGCCTATCGAACAACGGTTGTCTCGGTCCGAACCTGCTGGGCTTTCTACTTCCGTTACCCATTCAGACCGTCCTGTGACCATATTTCTATGGACTTTATTGTAAGCTTCCAGAGGCCAAGGAAAGAATACCATTCTGGTTGGTCATCGATCGTTTTTCCTAAACAGTCGCACCACCTTGTTTCCTTTGAGGGGTCCTACCAAATTCCCGCCAGCTGGTCAGATGTCTTCCAATTCAGGAGATTTTTTCGTCTTCACGTGAGTACCTTCTACCATTGTCCCTCAGCTCGTGTCTCAATTCGTGTCGAGGTTTTGGGCTGCTTTTTTGTCCAGAAGTTGGGGATTTCGCTTCTTCTCTTCTGGGTAACGCATCCACAGACCATTTTACAAACGGAGAGGTCCACCAAAACCCTGTAACAATACCTTCGATGTTTTTATCAAACTGATCACATGATGACTCTGGGTGATCTTCTTCCATGTGGCCGATTTTTGCTCTGAACTCTCTTCGCAATGATTCTACCAAGAATCTCCCTTTTTTTATAAACTTTGGATTTCATCCATCTCGTGTCCACCTTTCTCTCGCTCGCTCTCCTCAGGGTGCCATCAGTGGGACAGCACGTCTCTTGTCGCGCTAAGTTTATTGTCTAGGATTCAGGGAAATTTGAGGCTTGCTATCAGGAGAACAGAAACTCCCGGCGGATCGACTCGACGTCAAAGTACCCGGAGTTCGCCCAGGAGACAGGGTATGGCTCCGTCCAGGAATAATCCGTTTGAATGTTTCCCTACCATGAAGCTTGCTCCCCAAGTTCCTCGGATCCCTTTACTATACTTAGGAGGATAATCCGTGGCTTACCAGCTAGGTCCTTTCCACCTTCTATGAAGACTACCTTCGGTCTTCCATGTGTCCCTTACTGAAACCATTTGTTTTTTCAAGTCCTCGCTTTCCATAAAGAATTCCCTCCACGTCCGATCATGATTGCAAGGTCAACAAAAAACACAGGAATACGAGGTGCAGTTTGTCCTGATTCCTAGAATTTCCAGAGGGGAGACAATACGTGGTTCACTGGAAGTGGTTTCGGACCAGAGAACTTCATGGATCCTTACCGGGATCTATCACGCACCTCGGCTTCTAACAGGCTTTTTCACATCGCAAGAATCCTTTCCAAAGCCTTACATGGTCGCCCGAGGTCGCCCCTGAAGGGGGGGGTACGTGGAGGATTCTGGACCAACGCCGCTCTCGGCGTCTCCTCACTTACCTCCTGCGCTCCATCTGGGTCTCCCCTGCACACGTGGGGCTGCCGGAGGCAAGCCGCCGTCAGCTCTTCCATCTATGGCGCGCAGCCAGCTCACATCTTCCTCTCCTCCTTCTACTCTCAGACAGGGCGGGGGTCCGCCCACGCAGCATTGCCCTGCCGCCTGAGGCGCGGCCACATGGGGCGTAGGCGCTCCCCCTCTTAAAGCACACGCCCTTGTGATGGCTATACCACTAAACATAGCCAGGCTGCTGGGCTTTATGCTCCTCCCTGGGACTGTGCTTTCTGAACCACAACCTGCTGTAACCTGCCTTTCCACACAACCCCACCTGGTTGCTGCGCTGCTATTGGTTCCTCTCTCCTATATATATCCCTGCAGAGTCTCACTGACTCGTTGGCTGAGCAATCGAACCAGGTTTTGTTCTCAACCATGTCCTTCCTCCTAGTTATTGCCGCAGACTTCCTCTTGACTGAAACCGGCTTGCCGCTAACGTCTGACTGGTACCTTCTGGCATCCCGAACTCGGCATAAAATAACGGCTAGCACGACTCTCGGGCACTCTGGCCTCCGATCCTGCTTATACGGTAAAAGACACTCCCTCTCTCTAACCCCTGACTTGGCCTACGCATCTCTAATCCTACCGTACGCCTCTGCCTACTATCCGATCCGGAATCCCAGACCAGCTCTTTCAATCAGACTGCCGCTCGTGGCTGTGGGTGGCGTTCTATCCGATCGCCCCCTCAGCACCCCGCTGTCCCTGTCTCGTTTGTGGGTGGCACATCCTTAACATAATAGTACTATAAGAGTTCGCATTGATTTTGTTCTCACCTATTAGTATTAGTTCATTATGAGCGCCCCTTAGCACCCCCTTTTGATTCACATCTTACAGTGTGTGAGACCAGAATCAGGCCATCTTAGGTGTGTGAGACCAGCATCATGCCATTTTACAGTGTAATTGTGAGTGAGACCAGGCAATCAGGCACAATCCTCAGTGTTGTGTGTGGTGAGACCATGCATCAGCCTCGTTAGCAGTTGTGTGACACCATCATGCCATTTTACATGTGTTTGTGTTGAGACTCGGCATCAGGCCATCTTACAGTGGTGTGTGACCAGCATCGGCCATTTTACAGTGGTGTGTGTGTGAGACCGGATCATGTGCATCTTCAAGTGTGTGTGTGTGTGTGGTGTGTGTGAGACCAGGGCATTCAGGCCCTCTTAACAGTGTGGTGAGACAGCATCAGGGCCATTTTATCATGTGTGTGTTGTGAGACCGGCTATCAGGCATCTTACAGTGTGGGTGTTGTGTGTGTGTGTGTTGTGTGTGTGTGATGTGTGTGTGTGTGTGTGTGTGTTTGTGTGTGTAGTTTGTGTGTGTGTTGTGTGTGTTGTGTGTGTGTGTGTGTGTGTGTGTGGATGCCAGCAATCAGCCTCTTAGGCAGTGTGTGGAGACGCATCATCAGGCCATCCTTACCTATTAGTAGAATCGGTCATCTAGGCCCTCTTACAGTGTGTGAGACCAGCATCATAGCCATTCTCGCAAGTGTGTGGGACGCGCATCATGCCCTCTTACAGTGTGTGGGCCGGGCATGAAGGCCATCTTACAGTGTGTGGGACCGGCATTCAGGCCATCTTTACAGTGTTGTGGGACGCCGGCATCATCCATCTTACATGTGTGGGACGCGGCATCAGCCATCTTACAACAGTGTGTGTGACCGCATCAGGCCATCTTACAAGTGTGTGTGAGACCGTGCATCAGGCTGCCTCTTACAGTGTTGTGTGATCATAGCAACCGGCCATCTTACAGTGTATGGGCGCAGTCATAATGGCCATCTTACAGTGTTGGGACCGGCATTCATCATCTACACATGTGTGGGAACTGGTGGCATCAGGCCCTCTTAACAGGTGTTAGAAAGCCAGCATCAGCCATCTTACATTGTGTGAATTCGCACATCATGCCTCGTTACAGTGTGTGATACCCATAGGCCTTTACGCAGTGTGTGTGAGACCGGCATCAGGCCATCTTACATTGTGTGTGACCGCTATTCAGCCATTTAACATTGTGTGGGACCGTCATCAGGCCATCTTACAGGTGTGTGGACCGGGCATCATGCCATTTACCAGTGTGTGGGACGGGGGGCTCGAGGGATTCAGGGTGCCAGTCTTCCATGGTGTGAGCCCAGCATCAGGCCTTTTAGCCGTGTGTGTGAGACCTGCATCAGGACCATCTTACAGTGTGTGTGACCCGGCATCAGGCCATTTAGCAGTGTGTGGTACCGTCATCAGGCCATCTTAGCAGTGTGTGGGACCGGCATCAGGCCTCTACCGTGTGTGGGACCTGGCATCATCAGGCCATTTACATGGTGGGACCCGCATCAGGAGGCCACTTACAAGTGTGTGTGAAGCCGGCAATCAGGCGCATTGTTACATACAGTGTTTGGGACCGGCATCAGGCCTCTTACATGTGTGGTGTGACCCATCTCATTCCATCGTAGTGTGTGTGAGACCAGCACATCAGGCCATCTTACATTGTGTGTGTTTGTGTGTGGTGTTGTCCACCAGCATCAGGCATATCTTACAGTGTATGTGACCTAACTCAGCCATCTTCAGTGGGTGTTAGACCAGCATCAGGCCATCTTACAGTGTGTGAGACCGGCATCAGACCATCTTACATTGTGTGTGGACCGGCATCATGCCATCTTAAGGTGTGTGATACGGCATCAGCTGATCTGTTGTGTGTGGTTGTATAACGAGAGTCCTCACCACAAACTAGTCAGGTACGCGGCAGGGCTAACGTCGGGAGTGTGATAGCTATCCTACCTAGAACGCGCAAGCTGTTGTGATGGTTAGGGTTAGACCCGGCAGGCGCAATAATAAAGTTATATGCGGCTGGGTGTCCTCTGAGGGCCATATGGGGAATTATGATTGTCAGCTCTTCACCCAAGCAGATTTAACTGTGCATGTGTAATAAGATGTATGTGTATTTTTACTGTTCCAGTAGTGCCAACCAGTGTAGTGGTCATGAGTTTCAGGGTAATTTTAATCAGTAATGTTGGTGGTGTGTTGGGTAGAAGGGGCCCAGTGTGCGGTTACCCCGAAACATGTACTCAGAACTCCCCCAGATTCCTGCGGACATGAGTAACATCAGACCACCAGGATACATCCTCCATCTAGAAATCTGTTTGCAGCTCACCGCCCAAATCTCCTGCTTCGGCAGACCAGAATAATAAGTAACCTGGCAGGGAATGAATCCATTCACGGTAACCCATGTAGATGTCCCAGCAAATCCGTGCAGACTCCAGATTGGGTTCCGTGTATCTCCCACCAGGTATAAGGTGGCGAGAGTTATATGTTTTTATGTTCAAGTATGTTGCAGTTAGGGGTAAAATCGCATTTGCATGGGATGACCGAGTGGCTACCCCGCCCTCTACAGCTTCAAAGGCATCCAGTATATGGAAGTGTTAGAACCATATTGTAGGCTTGCTTGGTACGGGTAAGAGAACTTCAATAAGCCCATCCTAGGCAAATGTCAACCCTTCCCAGACTGAGCGGCACCAGTACGATGGGCAGTCTCATATCTATGGGGCAAAGTTCCAAATAAAAAAGAACATGCCGCAGAGGCATAATGAAAGGCCCCGCTCTGCCAATTTTGGCAAGGTATTGGAAATTCTGTGATTGTTGGGATCGGAATACTTCCCCGTAGAGATAAGGCTGCACTAGTTATGTTAGTAATGTTACCTCCTATAAGAAACCCGTGCAGGGCACATCAGGAAGAGAGTCATCATGGTGTAAGTCGATTCCCCTAGATTCATGCATGGCTGTAAGAGATTTGGTAACATCGTAACCAAGATTCAGCTAGCTCAAGAGTTCGTAGAAGCTAAGGTTCGGCAAGATCCAATACTACGGGAACAGAAGCAAAGAAGCAAGCGCCGGCGGTGAACAGCATTGGCAATGGCATTGCGACCGGAGGACTGTTTCATGGCTCTTTTCACGAGCAACCCCCGCTCCTGGAAATTTCTCCTAGAGACTTTGTTTGCAATGTTTCATTTTTTGAAGCAAAATATTTTTCGTTTACCCCATTCCAGTAAGTGTATTTTCGTCGTTGTAGATTGTAAATCAGCTGTGTATTTCATTCATGTAACAATCAACAATTTATTGTATCTCTTGCTTTGCCAATCAAAGATCTCTCGGGTATTTTGTTGTTAAAAGTTCTGGTCTACCGTGACTCTCCGTGCAGAGTGGTAGCGTGTAGCTGGGTCAGAGTATGTAGAGGACAGGTTGGTCTTAATACTCGCGCCGTGATCTATGATAGGATAAATCGTATGTCTTTGTGGGGCGGTGCCGGGTCCAGAAGATAGAAGGGAATTGACGTTATTCCTTAGCCGTTGTCAAGGGGTCAAGAAGGCAGGAGGCCCATGTAGTCAAGCTGAGGTCAAAAATACAAGAAGCAGACAAGGCGAAAGGCAGGGCAGCAGGATACTGAGGCAAGCACACGTACACTAAACTGAGTTTATGCTAGCGCATTTGTAGTCAGGCTGGCTGAGTATTTAAAGGACAGGCAGCCAATGGTAGGAGAGCGCACAGCTGGCGAGTAATGAACAGAGCTGCTCGCTGACCATTCAGTCCACTGTTAGCCAGGGCGGGGACGAGGGTCATCTGTGGAATAATTGCTGAAGGAGTTAACTCTCTTGTGTGCCCATGGTAGAGCGGCAGCCGTGCTTGTAGGCTTGTCATGTGTGGTGCGGCTCTCACCTGTGACATCACGGTGGGCGGTATCGCTGCTAGAGCCTGCGGTGTCCCCCAGCCTGTGAAAGCGTTGCGCGTCTGCCGCTTCGTCGTCACGGGATGTGTCATGGGACGGGCCCAGCACGGGACGTGCGTTGTCCCCCAGCCTGGTTAGTGGCGGCGCGCTTCACACGTCACATGGAGGGCGGGGCCGACGGGAAATCCTCACATGGATACGGCAGGCATCAGGCGTCATTTGGACGTGTGCGGTAAAGTGCTGTACTGTAGAGCAAAAATATGCTTATTAGTTTAAGGTCTCTGTTGACCTAGCTCAGCATGTTTATTATTTTGTACTGATGACTTCTTCTGGGAATTGTACAGTCCTTTCCTGATAACCACGGTTCTCCATATACTTACTGTAGGCAAGTAGAAGTTGTAGGATTCTGGCTCGATCCCGTGCCGGGTTTTCACTACTGTCCTTTTTCTCCCTCCTGCCCTTTCTGTCACTCTGTTGCGCATTTTAGGTACTGGCAGTCTGGGCTTTATAAGGCTGCAGTTACCTAGGGAGTTGCGCAGTGTCAAATTTCTGTTGTTTGCAGCTCTGTTGGTCTTGGCAGTTATTGCCTTAACCCTCTGCCTGTTTTTGATTCCCTGTTGCTGACTGTGCTCTGCACACAACTGTGTTTGTGAGTCGACTGTGCTGACTGTGTGGTGTGCGCGTGTCGACTGTGTGTGTGCGGGCATGGGCTACTGCGTGGGTGTGACATTGGTGGGTGACTGAGTGTTGGGTGACCGTAAAGATGGGAGCCCACCTGTGTCAGGGGCAGAGAGATTGAAGGGGTCTTGGCGGCTGATTCTGGGGTCCTGGATATGCGTGCGGTGCTGCGCGGCCTGCACTTGCGCGGGCGACGGCCCGCTTATTTCGAATGTGGGGAGGGCGACTTGGAATGGTTTTTGTGCGCATAGTGCGAGCGGCACAGTCGCGTGGGCCCATTAGAGTGTGACTTCACCCTCGTGTTATGGTTTTTTTTTTCCAGTTACACAGGTGTGGATTGTTCCGCAATTAAAACTCTATAGGTGCCAGTAAGAAGTTTCACTTCAAAACACAGTTTCTCTCGCATGAACATCCCCTCTACGGATGGAATGTGCAGTGTGAGAGAAAGTCCATAATTACAACAATGGGCAGGACTTTTTAAGTTAAATTATGATCTTTATACAACTCATCTTGGCCGACCTCTCTCTCCCCGAGGCAGCTCTTGGGGTTGTGTATATTCGGGAGTGCCATTGCTTCGCAGCTTCCCTATGTGTGAATATTGTTATGTTGTGTGTTGACATTAGGTGTCAGCAGTAGCACTATATAGACACACCACACACCTGAGGGGGTGGGTGGGGGGCTCCTACGCCAAAGAGAGAGGAAATTGCACCAGTTATCGGAGAATTCCACTATACTCCCGCTGGTACAGCCAGGAAAGTGGCACTCAGGATTCCCACATATGTGGCTGCCGCCAATCCACCCAAAGATTCGCTGTAAGGAGATTTGAATTGAATGTAATATAACAAATATATTTTGTATACCTACAAAAAAAAAATCAGGATTCCAGGCAGACGTGGCGGCACTGATCTCTCACCGCATGACGGTGGCTGCACTGATCTCTCATCCGCAGACGTGGCTGCACTAATCCTCCACGCGGCAGACGTGGCTGGCACTGATTCTCTCACCGCAGACTTGGCTGTTCATCTGACTCTCACCGCAGACGGGCTGGCACTGATCTCGTCCCACCGCAACGGGGCTGTCACCCAGAATCTCTCACGCAGACGTGCTGTCACTTATCTCTCAACCGGGCAGCAGTGCTGCACTGATCTCTCACTCGCAGACGTGTCTGCACATCATCTCACCGCAGACGATGCACAGATTTCTCCTCAGGCATACTGGACTGGCACAGATCCTCTCTGAAGTCTATTTGTGGATG
This sequence comes from Ascaphus truei, assembly GCA_036426205.1. Classification (NCBI taxonomy): domain Eukaryota; kingdom Metazoa; phylum Chordata; class Amphibia; order Anura; family Ascaphidae; genus Ascaphus; species Ascaphus truei. The sequence continues at coordinate 3,150 of WSYH01010696.1, read as the reverse complement.
GATTGCAGCGCGGTATAACTACAATACATGGTTTTTGTGGCTGCATCACTGTCAACCATCCTAAACAGTACCTGTCTCTTGCGTGCCCGCTGTGGACGTGCACCGCACAGCTTCCAGCTGTGTGGCAAAGTGGGGAGCTGATTCACAAATGCCCTATTGGAGCCAACATGCCAATTTGGGAACCAGGAGGGGAGATTTGGGGGTTAAATCCTTGCCTGCGGATGGCTCCTCGCAGTGGATCACATATTGGATGCAGAGACCACAGTATCCAACATTACGCAGTAGGTCCTGATTAGCGCAAAGCCTTCCTTCCCCACAGCCGCGTCATTTCCACAGGAGAATTTGTATAAGGAGCTGGAAAGTCTCATTTTAGATAAAAGCCCAAACTGTGAATTACTGCCGGCCACCTATGCACATTCCCCGACATACTTGCTCCTCCTTCTCAACTACACCCCACCCCCTGCTGCATCACAAGCGGTTTTTATCCCATAGCTGGTCTGTCAGCCAACAAAGAGTAAGCTGGAATGGTGGACCACAAAGCGAATCAGCGGTTTTCCACAAGCATTTTCAGGGTCAGGAGAAACGAGGCTATGGTCTAATCTTTACCACATAAAACACAAGAATTATGCACATTAGAAATGAAAGTGAATTTGGGCAGTTGATGCGTAACATAGTCAGAATGTATATTTGTTCTGGATATTCACCACACTCCAGCTCACTGGACCCATTTCTGCTACATTTGAGCTTAATAAAAAAGTTTTCACATTTGTGGTTAAAAATAACAAAAACAATCAATGGCGAAAAAAATAAAATGTTTGCCTCCTGTAGAGGAAGAACCCCAAGTGATGGTTCTCTGGTGGCCTATATTAACATGCTCAGAGCCCCCTAAACCTACAATATAATCATCGCAGCACTGGGGGGGACTTGGCTGTTTAATGTGTTCACGGCAATTCTCTACCAGATGAAGCAAAGTATCAACATCCGTGCAGAGTCAATACATCCGAAGGCCCTCTGGCAGGGTGGGGTTAAAGGATCATTGGGCTGTTGTGCCAGTTTTACACAGCCATTGTAGTTTTTCCCTAGACTCTGATACAAAGTTGATTCATTTATTAAAGTCTTGGCAGCTGCAAAACTGAACGCAAAAAACTCACTTGTCAGAGGGAAACCCAACTAGTTTTCAATGAGACTTTTTTCCTGGATAAAAAGGCGACGTTTTTTTGCCATTTTGAAGCTGGGTAGAATTTAATAAGTAAACTCTCGTGGCCCCTGATAGCCCTGAATATAAATGCTGTCTTGCTGGTAGTTTTGATCTGTGATTAGCTGCCAATGGCGTCTCACCTTTTCTCAACCAGCGACTGGGTCTCTTCTTACTCTGCTTGTCATCCATGCCTAGGTAATTGCAGGACACGTTCTGCGGGAAGAGCTGAGTCATATTTGGCATGGATATATTTTTATTTTTAATTGCCGCCAGCCATCATTGGACTTGCTTATTTAGAGGTCCGTGATCCGTAAAGAGGGCCTCAACTCATCTGGCGATGCCAGGAGACCATACACCCTGGGACTTCTCAAACCGTGAGTACATGGGAGACGCAGACACCGCAGGAATTTACAGCCTGTCAATGACATAGACGCAGGCCCCCAGGACTTCTTATTCTGTGATGACAGGAGACCAGTCCACCCAGGGAAAGATCTTAGTCTGTGTGACAGGAGACGTCAGCCACCCCAGGTACTTCTATTCTGTGTGACAGAGACCAGCCCCCCGGGATTTCTTATTCTGTGGTTGGCTATAACCAGCCACCCAGTGACTTCTTATTCTTGATGAGCAGGAGAGCCGCCACCCAGGGCCTCTCATTCCTTCATTTACCGTAGACCATACACCTAGGGACTTCCCATCCTGTATTAGCAGAGAACCGGATACTGTGGCACCTTCTCTTCCGGGTGTGATAAAAAAACAGGAGACCTTACACCGCAAGAATTTTTCCACCCCCTGCGATGGCCTAAGGAGGAGTACCCCATGGACTTCCCATCCTGGTTATCAGAGACCAACAATCTGGACTGTCTCATTCTGGCAATATAAAGATGGGCAATCGCGGTCAATCCATATCCCAGATTTTCGCTTTTGTTACCGCCCAAAATCCATTTCACGGTGTTAAAATCCTGCAAACGGATTTTGTGTTTTCAATCTGCTCACGTTCATAAAATCCACGCATTGTATAGCAACCGCGTGGACGGATTTGTCGAATCCAATCCTGGGATTCGAGAATCCATTGTTGATTCTTAAGTATCCACCAATGGATTGCTGAATCCATGGATTTTGATTGCTATCCACTCCGTCCTACGTGTTGCTGAATCCTCGTATTGCATTGGTAATAATATAGACAAATCTCTGCAATGGTTGAATCGCCCTTTTTCAGCATTGATCCACTGAAATCTGTGGACCAAAGGAAACCACCTGATCATCGGCTGACCAAATTCGGCAAACTAAAATTTGCCCGTCTCTACTGTGATGACAGGATACTGTCAGAATCACCCTGAGGACTTCTTATTCTGTGATGACGTAGGAGACTGCAGACACCCGGGGACTTCTTCTTCTGTGGATTACAGGAGTATGAGACAACCTGGCAGGGACTTAAACAATGTATTCTGTACTCACCATCCTTATGTCAATAACCATGTTTCACTCCCTACAAAGTCTGCTCTAATATCTCTCCTATCTACTCTCTTGCATTCTCTATTTTTACTCCATATAGCCCCTCCGGTATAAGGCTCCTCCTATTGCCCGGTGCAGGCTACAAGCCTCACTCATCGTATGTAGCGGTCGCAACATATTGTATTTAGCTGTTTATTTTTCCCCATAAAAAACCAGCTTGTACACTGTCCCTTAAGGCAAATACAAAATAACCCATAAAAAAAAGTCTACTCACATTATGGAGACAACTATACATAACAGCTTAACTATCTGACTGCTAGCTTGGCTATTTCCTCTAAACAATTCCATATATCAAATATCATGTCCTTACCTGTGGTGCTGGGAATCTCCAGAAGTCTCCAAGCAATCCTCTGGAACTGTGCACCATTTAGAAAGGACAGTTTGCCTGGCGGCATAGGTGTTGAGGTCCATTGCTGTGTGGTTCTGAAGCCGGTCCAGCA
>WSYH01010695.1:0-22590 GCA_036426205.1 Ascaphus truei | reverse complement strand
TCTATATACCTTCCATCGTATTAGTGAGTAAAGTATGTCAGCACAAAGTCCTCACCCAAGAAATGTGTGTGCAACATTGTACGGTCACACTGAGTACAAAATATATACTTCCAACCCTCTGACAATCAGTGTGCTGCATGGTATAGTAGTGGCAAGTATCTCGATACACATTTTAGCTACTGCAAAAGTGAATATACTATTATGACTAATAATATGCCGTATACTTCCAGCCCTACAGAAATTACCTGCGGTCATTGCACAAAATAATACAATTTGATGCACATCTTAAAAATAAGGCAGTTTTAGTCTGTGATCAATGTGGATGAATAAAAACAGTGGCCATGTGCCTAATTATTAAACATTCTGTATATATTAAACATTGAGATAAGTCTCTGGGAACTCTATGCTACGATGTAAACTGCATTTAAGCTATATAAACAGATTAGAGGAGTGATATTTTAATAAACCCATTTTAATACAAAAAAAATGAAATTGTGGTAGTGGGTTTGTGAGCATTGTAAACTAAAACTAAGATTAAACACAGTTCCCCCTATACACTTACAGACACCAAGAAATGAACATTCTGTAAGCTGCATTGACTGCAGTAGTTACCATACATCTCTGCATAATGATACAGAACATCTCTGTGCACTTACAGACCCACAAACATGACTGTTTAATACCAGACGTATGTACTTTCTACTCTTTAAAATGAACATGCAACAAGGAGGTAAAGAGGTGTGGTGGGTGTTCAGGTGTGGGCTGATTATCTGCCCCAGGTGGAAAGTGTTTGCAGGGGGTGGGTGGGGTATATAAGGTTAATCTCTGCAGACTCTCCGTGTGCTGTTCCTGCTGTAGTCAGAATGGGGCAGTGGGGGAAACTGAGCTGTCTGCTGCTGGTCGTGTTGGTCAGTGATCCACCTGTTGCTAATGGTCAATCTCAGCATGTCCCTGGACACAGGCATTCTCAATGGGGTCCTTGGCAGGGAAGTTATCCTCAACCTGTGGTGGGATCTGCTGAGGGCTCTTCCCGGTGGTATCCTGGTGGAGCTGCTCAGCCCAGACAGTTGTCCCAACAAAAACCTATTCGTGTGCGATGTGAGGAGAGCACGTTGGTGGTTAATGTGCTGAGAGACCTCTTCAGAACAGGGCGACTGGTGAAGGACTCAGACATGACCCTAGGACCACAGCTCTGTCCACCCAGCTCCCAGAGTACAGCTGCCATGCTGGTTTTCCAGGCTGGGCTGCATGAGTGTGGGAACAGTTTACAGGTAAGGGGGGGAGGCTGCCTGTCACTGCTACTGATAATCCTGATGTCCATCTGTCTGGGCTATGAAAATGGATATGAATGTTGCAAAACCCACATCGGATACATGTTTGTGTTAAGGGTGTAGTCTTGTCTAAGGCTGACATTAACAATTGTTTTTAGATCTAGGAACATACTGTAGGATTTGGTAATGGACAAGGAGTCCATTTATGTAGCTGGAAAACTTATTTTTTTTATTAAAGCTGCAGTTCAGTCAATATGCTGCATGTGTTTTTTTTTAATAAATCAGTTCTGTAGTAAGAAAATACTTTTAGCATTTTCTGTTTTAAAAACAACAACTTTGAAAGACCAATTTTCTTGTATTCTATTTTAACAGCCATTTGCTAAGGCACTGCCCCTTCATGTCCTGTCACAAGCCCTGGCACACCCCTTTGTCAGCACTGCCCTCCCTCTAGCATGTCAGTGCAGGAGTGCTCATGAATATTCCTCAGGAATATGTGTTCCTACTTTGATTCTGGATATTGTTTTCTGACCATATGAAAACTAGTTCAGGAACACTGTAAACTCTGTTGGGAAAACGTGGACGGGATTAAAATCTCATGATGGACATGGTTGGTAAAACTACTACTGACATCCATTTTAGCCCTTTCTGTCCAGAAGCCATTTTGAGCTAATTGACGTCACCGACTCCATTATAGATGCAACCCCTTAACTGAGACTTTTTTTTATTTATTTATTTTTTGACGACTTGAGTAATTAAAGTGTCTTAATTAACCCTTTTTGAGATTGAGGGTACCACAACCCCCTCCAATATGTTGTGATCACAAGACCCTGACCTCCACGGAGTGAACGGAAGAGGACAATTTTCCTTCCACTCAATCTGTTTAGGTAAAGTTCAGTGTAACATGGTGTCCCCCATCAGAGGTGCAAACACATTGACCTCATGATGTGGTAGCTACATTATGGGCACACAAATGCTATTAAAAGGAACCATGCATAAAGCAAAGAATGTCTTATTTGACGTTTCTGAAAGTGAATTTCACAGGGCTTTCTCCCTTTACCCCCATCTTATTCCGGTAGATGAGGGGATATCAATGCTGCCCCTTCCATCGCTTGAGTAGTTGCATCCAACAAAAAGGAACACAGTAGTAGTGACACTGTTCCATAAATTTTACTTGAAACCAGTCATCCCCCTTTTTAGGGCCGCCAACAGAAATCATGGGGCCCAGTACAAATGAAAGGAGCAGGGCCCCCCCAACCCATAGCGCACCTACCACGGCAAAAAATATTTAGCGCAACTTTTAACTGTTTTCTTGTTAATACGAAAAAAAAACACAACCTTACAATGCAATCTGTTTAATATTTTCAAATAGATGGATACCCAATGTGACAAAAGGCCTGGGGGGCTTCAGTATGGGCTGGGTAGAGTTAAATATGGGCCTGAGGGCTACCTATAAACCCGTGTATCTCTATCCCACCCCAATGCATATAAAAATACTCCCAGGCCCATCAATACATATAAAAATACAGACTTACCTTGGGCCAGGCCCGGTGTCTGCAAATTTCCCTTGACCTCTGGCTCTCGGCTGCCTGAAAGCCTCTTCTTCTTTTTTTTTTTTTTCTGTTCCATGCCGCCGAGCTTCCACTGCTGGTGCAGGACGGGGCTCTGACATTAGAGCGCGACGGAAGTACTCTTGGACCAGCTTCTTATTCCGAGAGGAATAAGCTTACAGGCAGCTGAGAGCAGGGGCCCGGCCGTGACCGGAAGCAGGGCCTCGCCGGAGGTCAGGGGAAATTTGCAGAGCTAACTCTCTTGGACCCTTGTACACAGAGCAGGGGTAACAAAAATGGGCTTGACCTCTATTTTATGGCCTGGTTGCCCCCTCCCATCACAGACCTGCAAACTATCATCCAGTAGTAGTGTCACACTTTAATTTCTTATCCATCTTCATATTGACTCCCATGAGCTACTGCATTTTAAGGCATTTCATACAGGGCACAGAGCCACCTAAAGTCTAATCTTTAGATCCAGACAGCTGTCCCTTATTTTGTGTGATGAAGATGGAGGTAGTTGCAGCTGGTTCAGGAATGTGAAGTTTAAAACAAATGGTACTGGTTGGGTGGATCATTGACACACGTAACTGATTTAAAAACCTTAAACTATTAGTTAATTTTGGTTGGAAGTTAGAGGGTTTTTTTTTTTATTTTTTGTCTTTTTTTTAATTGCAATTTTGCAACACTAGAACTTTCAAATATTGAACCCTGGTTCTACCCAGAGCATGTACAGCCAGGTATTTTAAAGTTATTGTTGTGCAGGGGTTTTGATGGCTTCTGTAGTAGGTGCTGAACTGTATCTACCACCTGTACACCATTATCTCAAGCAAAACTGACCATGACATCCTTTGTATTAAACTCATGTATGTCTTTAGGTGTGGTTTTTGTTTTTTTAATGACTAACTATAAAAGTTCCAATAAGTTGTGTCATCATGAAGTGCATTGTGTCTAACCTTCCAACTGCAAAGAATAGATTAGTACTTTATACAAAGAAGCAATACCATAGCTCCAGCTCCAATCACTGGAAGAGTTCGACATCTTGGGGTTCTGTTATTGAAGCAAATGTGTTTGGAAGTATGCAGTCCTGCTCCCTTTATCTTGTTGCCAAGTTTCTTTGAGGCAATCCTGGGCATGGGGCAATACTCTATGCCCATCTTTGCTTTGTACTGCTTATTTCTCAGCCTGTCCTGATCTCTCTGCAGATGACACCAGACTGGCTGATCTACAGCACAAATGTGACTTACAACCCAACTCCTTCCCAGAATTCTCCAGTTATCAGAACAAACTCTGCTGTGGTTTCAATTCAGTGCTATTACCCCAGGTAAGTATCTTCTCCCACCTCCCATTGGGATGGCAGTAGTGGCACTGGAGAGGTTTGATCTTTGGGACTGAAACACTGTAAATAATACACAAAAATAGCTGGAGTTTACTTTCTTTTTAATCTCCTGGAAATATTTAAAGGAAAAACTAAAGTTGGTACTTATGCAAAATGTAACTTCTAGAGGCCATGAGACTGGTCTCGGCTTTTTCTTCCCTCACTGCTTGGTTAGCAAACTTGGGGCTCAGTCACTAGTGTGGTTTTTATTTTGCTCCCTTTTATCTGCAGACATGGCAACGTGAGCAGTAAGGCCATCAATCCGACATGGGTTCCCTTCAGCTCCACCATATCTGTGGAAGAGAGGCTGTCCTTCTCCTTGCACCTGATGAGTGGTATGTGAAGTCAAAGCTGTTTAGAGACGGTGGCTGACTATCTCTCCAATAATGTGTTGTCCATCACCTTTTTTAGGAGACTGGAGCTCTAGGAGAACATCCACTGTGTTCCAGCTTGGTGATGTTGTCAACATAGAAGCCGCTATTGAGACTGGTAACCATGAGCCCATGACCATCTTCGTTGACAGCTGTGTGGCCACGTTGTCTCCAGACATCAACTCTAACCCTCGCTATGAGATTATTGCTCTGAATGGGTAAGTTCTTTTTGTGATCTGGAACTGCCCCCTAATTCATGGCATAGTCCCCAGATAAAGTGACTATTTTTAAATCAACAGGTGCTTGTTGGATGGAAAACTGGAGGATTCCTTCTCTGCCTTCAGATCCCCTAGGCCCCAACCAGACAGGCTTCAGTTCATGGTTGATGCCTTCAGGTTTACTGGGACAGATCTCTCTATGGTGAGAATTATCCTTGTACTGTACTTTTCTGTTTGTTTCCTGAAACCAGGGTCACGAATGGTGTATAAATGACTCCAGTTAGCTTAACTCATGTCTTCCCTCTTCCAAAGCACAAACCAGTCCTTTTCTCTTTCTTAGTTTTATTGAGGGAAAATCACAGGGAGAAAGGTACTTGTAGATGTAATGTAGGTAGAGAGTGCTTCTCTGTCTGAAGTGCAGTGTATCAAGGGTGAGACAGTGTAAAACAGAAAGGCCTTGCTGGGGCAAATAGCAGGCAGGTACTCACTCAGAGTCCAGGGTGAAAAGGAAGTGAGGAACAAGGGTCACACTAGAAGGGAAGTGAGATTATACTAACTGTCAGCAACGACAGAGGGGTAGGAATAAATAGTGCACTCTCAGCTAGGAGAATATGAGCTGCAGGCAACCAACACAAGCTGTGTAAACAACATGTAGCAATAATGTTGCATTTTCACATGCAGCAAGCTGCTGGGACAGGGAAAATAACAGACAGCCAAATTAGGGAGCAATGAATCCCAAACTGTAAAGGGGAACAGAGGAATATGGAATCTGGTTCCAGGACAGTTTGTGCATTACCTACTGGACTGGTTGTTTTTTTTTTTTTTTTTTTTTATGTGAAATAATGCAAAAAATATATCATACACTTTAACGTTTGTATTCTCGCTGTTTTCAATGGCGTCTGTGGTAGCTCTTCTAGTATTATTTGGGTATCACAACTGGCGTAGCTATGTTCACCCAAGGTAACAAAACCGAACATTTTACTTTTAGCTACAAACAATTGCAACATGATCCGTTTGTACAATAAGTGATTTGCCAAACCTGAAGTCAATACGTATTGCAGTTTTTGCTTAATGTTACATTTTCAATCTCCCCCCCCCCCCCCCCCCAGATTTAATTCTAAAACTATAAATGGAGAAATTATACATGCCCTCACTGTCTGACAATATTTAAGTGCTAATTAGGTGACATTAACTTCCCTGCTCCAAGGGCTAAACTGTGCAAATGCATTTTGCATGCTTCCTTGGATCTGACTACTGCAAATCAATATCACTCTTCCTAGATCTACATCACTTGTAATCTGAGAGTTGCAGCACCCACTCAAGCCCCAGGTCCCATGAACAAAGCATGTTCCTTCAGCAAAACCAGAAACACGTGAGTAGATGTGAATGGGGGGTGTGAGGAGCTGCATCTTGAGTCCATGGCTCGTGCCAAGATCTAATGTCCTCCGCAATGGTAGATTAGCTCTAGTGCATCCAGAGTATGTGGAATGAAAGGGTAGTGGAAGCATATATTGTAACAATACAACATGTTTTGGCTATCCAAGAAGGAAAGTTTTGGAACCTAAATGTGCCATCTTTAGGTTATGGCAAGTGACAATCCGTAAATTCATGGAGTGTATCTGCAGGTATTAGTAACTACTTGATGCAGGTCCTGCAAAGCTTAAGCCGCGCATATAGTCCTGGCGACTTCATCCGTCGCCATTGTCACAGCGGTTTTTTTTGTTTATAGTGTAGGAGGCAAGAGATGGCGACCGGCGGGTGGCCGTGAGCGGTTCTCCCTCATTGGCTGGAACCACTCTCGTGCCCGCTGATGTCACGCTGCAATCACCGAAAAATCACATTTCATTGACTTCCAGCGATCGTGACCAAGCATCGCGGTCGTGCCTAGTATAAACGTACGCGACAGATTCAATACACTTTGACATGCCATCGCCGGGACTATAAGCACGGCCTTAGGACGAGGGTACTGGGTAGTGATGTGCAAATGTCTACTGAATCAGTACTTGCTTGTTCCAGTCTTACAGTAGCTGTCCGAGCTCTTTAAAACAGCCTGCAAAAGCTCTACAAAATGTATCGGAATCAAGTGGAAAACCTTCTAGGTGCTCATTTGCATGTCCCTACCCATAATGCTTCTGTAGCTTAACTGTGACCATGGTAATGAATTCAGACGTGTGGAAGATCTGGATATAATCCAATGTGTTTGCTGTAGTTTTAATGCAGGTCCCTTTCTGTCAATGCCCCTGTGCTAAATCTTTGTCTCTCACAGCTGGTTACCTGTTGAGGGCCCCATTGGCATCTGTAGCTGCTGTGACACTGGGAGCTGTGGGTCACTCGGAGGTCAGAGCAGGCGAATCGTGCACAATCCAAGCCATAGAGGATTTGGGAAGAGAGAAGCTGCACTTGGTGAGCACTTCACCAATTACTTGCTGTAGCCTTTGCTGTTCCCCTTCCCCCCCCTCCCCCCCCCCCCCCCCAGAAAACACCAGATTTCCTTAATGCAGAACATCCGTGTTGCCATATGATTTTAACTGCAATATTTCACCAGTGGGAATAATGATAAATTGAATTTGTAACACTCCCCCCTCCCATTTTATAATCTGCTATGGTGGCACTAGGCCTTTGGGCACTGGTATTTTGGGCAGGTGAAGACTCCTTAACATTCCATTTTACCTGTGCCCACATGTACTATTTTAAATGATTTTCATATGAAACCTTAAGTGATTTCTCTATGCCAAGTTTGTTTACAAGTTCGGAGCACCCAAGTGGGAGACCTTCATTGTGTTTTATTTTGGAATGAATTTATTGAATTCCTCAAGTGCAGATGTAGCAAACCCTAGTCTCCGGTGCCACTAGCACCCACTAACTGTACCCCTATGGTCACTAGACAAGGGCGAACCAGTCCCAATCCTTTACTTGTGTTTTCAATTCAAAATCCGTTCCATAGAGTAAAATCCATTGATTTCAATCTGCGCAGATTAATCACACTGCCACTGGATTTTAACAATCCCTCCAAAGATTCTGCAATCAATTTAATAGATTTTAAGAATACAATATGTGATTCAGCAATGTGCATGCGATTGCTAAATCCATGGATTGGGTTACAAGCAATTCCTAGATTGCAGAATCTACAGACTAATTGTTGGTGAAGTCGCCAATTTCGCAAAAAATATGCCCATCCGTTATGGTCACTGCAGCAGAGGTTCCCATTCTAAAACATGGACTCCCTCTCTTCCCCCACAGTGCAATCATAGCAGATGGTGCTGTAGACTAGACACTTGCTGCTTCAACTGTTGTGCATGAGACTCTTGCTACATCTGTAGGGAGTCTCTTGATTAGAACACACAATCTGTTGGCAATGACCACCTGTGTTAAATTCTGTAGACGTCTGAACATGATTTTTTGAAGTGCATATATAGATTGTAGCCACGTTACTGCACCAGCAACCAAAGCAATGTGTTTCTGTTGGTACAATTAATACATGATCATGTGATATTCAATTCCATGGAGCTGCGAGTGGCAAAATGATTAGATGTGGTACCTTGCCATATGAGCACAGGTGCAATAACGCTGGCTACATCTGTAATGCCATCCTGCTGCTAATGGGTTTTCCCTATAGAGCAGCACATCCTAAGAGCTTTCACCATCACTTGCCTAATTGGGTTTAATTTGATGGCAAGTATTACATGTATCATTGTGTTCCCTGTGCAGGTCCCCATTCAGAGCAAGAACATGGACTGGCCACTCTCGGGCCCCTTTTGGTCATTGGACCGGAGAACAAGGCACTTGCAGTGACTCCGGAGTCCCGACCTTCGGCAGAGATGTGGGTGTTGGTGGTGGCACTGAGTTCTTTAGGTCTTGTCGTGATATCTTTTTGTGTTGCTGTGAACTGGCAGTATTTCTTTAAGAGCCCATCTGTTGTGCAGTCCACCCAGAAATAAAAGCTTTCAAAGAAACTTTTCTAATCTTTGTACAAAGGTGCCTCTGGTTTGTGTTCTGTGACAAAATTAGGGCTGTAGTATTTGCTGACTGTTCCATTGTTGCAAATGTTTCTTACATTGGTGAAGATAGCTTCTGAAATAAAGGGGTAAGTTATGTACATACTGTAGCCTTTCTATGCATGACCTCACTATATCCACAATGATTACCTGTTCATACAAGTACATCTCAATTAGAAGACATGACTGAAAAACAGAATCTTTTACAGTGAGGGTTTTCCATAACTTGTTATACTGGGTGTCACTAGCTACAGTACAATGATCAACTTCTGGTCTGCGCTCATTGTATTGTATGTCTTTATTTATATAGCGCCATAAATATACATAGCGCTTCACAGTAATAATACATGTTGTAATATAAATAACAACAAATAATATAAATAACAGGTCATGGGAATAAGTGCTTCAGACATAAGAGTAACATTACGGTAAAGGAGTCCCTGCTCCGAGGAGCTTACAATCTAATTGGTAGGTAGGGAGAACGTATAGAGACAGTAGGAGCTCGTTTCCACAAGATCACCTTTTGGTGCTCACATGAGGATTCCACCAGGCAGCTGATAGCATTTCCTCCCCTGTTTTTTTTTTATTTTGACTGTGAATGGATTAGCTGTCCTCTGCAAGTTTAAGGAAGCAATACAGAACATTTAAAAATCGAGCAATGAGAACTAAGGTGAAGATGCGCACCCCCCTCCCCCCCAATGGGATGTTCAAAGTAAAAGTTTGGGGGGCACTGCACCTTAAGTTTAAGGGTACAGGTAGTACAGTGTGACCCTTGCCTCATAACTGTTCCAACATAATGATCTTGGAGCCACTCTAAATTTCTCTGCTGTAGTTTTAATTATTATAATTTTTTTTTTTTTTTTTAATTAATGAAGTCAATCGCTTCACTTGCAGGGGGTGCTGTAGTTCAGGTCCCCTATGACGGGAAGGGGTTAAACAGCGTCACCACTTGGGATTTAAGTCCTACTGTATATGTAGCTGATGGCTCCTTCAGTCGGGGGGTTGAGTTTACCTAGTGACTGCGCACCAGAGTTCCTACAGAGTGATTAGTGGCGTAATGCCATATTCTCGTGGCTACACATGTACAGGGGTGGGACATTTGGATTGCATATTATGTATTGAACACTCGTAGGACTACTGATCTCGTTGGTTTTGTATAATCAAAGGAAGCGGCTTGTGGGCTGAATGAGTGTCTTGGTGGTAAGAGAACAGCGGTTTTGACATGGTTGAATTGTGTTCAATCACGGGCATCAGCTTTTCTTGGGGACCCCCCCCATCTCCCTGAGCTTTAGGCACAGTATTTGATGAAATCAAGTGATGGAGGATAGTCAAAAGCTTGCTGAACAGTTGGGAGAGGTGCCAACTTGGGAGGAAGAAGTTACATGTTTTGTTAACACAGGTTTCTCAGTACAAACTGATTTTTCTAAATGCTTTGACGAGGAGCCCAAACATGACTTACATGGGTGTCAGAGAACCTGATCCTATGTGCACAAGACACAATCTGAGGTTGTAGGCTAGTATGGCAACATGTCTGGTGGGATGATGAACGTGAAAAGCAATGTGTCCATGTGAATAATAAGCAAAAGCCCCAATGCACATCAAATTAATAAGTTCATTACTATATTTTTAGTTCCTTCTGTATGTAAGATTTAGTTAAATCCCTAGAGTCTACCTTGTTTTAGGTCAAATATTACATCTGAGTGGCAGACCTACTTCCCTTTAATATAAAGGGTCGCCACTTGCTATGTATGATGCCTATATTTACTTGCTAGTGAAAAGGTTTAAAATATAAAATGAAAGACTCATTGTGTAATTAATGCACAGTGGGATAATTTCCTTTAAAGAACCCACAGTGTCTGTACTGTAATGTGGTGTTTGTGGATAGAGATTTTAAAACATCTTTTTTGATGGGAAAGGTATACAGGAATATACCAAATAAGTATACATGGGAAGGATGTTGATCCAGGGATTAATCCGATTGCCAATTCTTGGAGTCAGGAAGGAATTAATTTTTCCCCTAATGGGGTTTTTTGTTTGCCTTCCTCTGGATCAATAAGTGTAGATATAGGATAAAGTATCTGTTGTCTAAATTTAGCATAGGTTGAGCTTGATGGACCAACGTCTTTTTTCAACCTCATCTATGTAACATCACAGCCCTGTACAGATGGTTAATCCCCCTCTACCCATGAAGAGAATAGAGCTTAAACCTAATACTGTATATACATCTGAACGCCCTGTTCTATTGACTATCTTAAAGACTATGATGTACAGTACAACAAATTTTACTACAAAATATTAAACGTTTATTATGCAAATTATAGCTTTAGTGCTGGAATCACATCTCCCAGCCATGGCTGTCTCATAACTTTCATTAGAGTAAGATCTGCCAATCCTCTGGGCAGACCATAGCTCTGCGATAATTGGTTCCCTGCTTGTAATCAGCCCTGGGGGCAACATGGCACTTGCATCAAATCAGAAGTCCAAACAGATGGTAGAGATTTTGCCTGGGGCAGAAGTGCGGTTTTTGAGTCTTGCAGTAATTTTAGCTGGTGTTATGAACTGGAGAAGGATCTCTAAAACACCCCCCCCCCCCCCGCCCCTACTGAACAGCAATAAAGCTTTTGTAATGATCTGGTAATTCCATTATTGTCTCTCCAGCCATATGGAGAGAATATTTATAGATGGGTAATATTTTTTTTAATACAGTTTTTGTCACTTGTGAAAGTCTCACGTACAAAAATTCATAAAGTTTTACAGCTGAACTTCTGAGAGGTCCTTTCACCAATATGTTAAAGTATTTGCCTTTAAATGCTGTAAATGAGCAGAGTGAGGAATACTCAATTATTACACTGTAGGTAGAGCTGGAACTTGATCATCCATATTTAACTATCAATACACATTGATGCTGCTTCCATCCTGAGCACTGGTAAAACACTCATTTTCCTTACCATGCAATTCCCCAAAGTTCTAATTCATTCACTGGACTACTGGAACCAAACTGGTGTTGATCTTATCCCACCTATCCATGTCATCACTTGCCCATAACATTTAGATTCTAACCTTCTTGTTGCACAAACTTTACCTATTTTGTTGTCCTTACCGCCACACTACAGTAATTCAATGCAGAATATTGTTGCCATATAGCCAAATGGTAATAGTGGGAGGTTGAGGTTCCTGCTGTCTGCCCTCAACCTCTTCAGTCAATTCCAGGAGTGAGGGCCTCCAGCTTAAATCACAGTCAGGAAAGCAAGATGTAGGAGTTGGCAGTCTCAACTGTTTAAGTGCGATATAGTGAGGGGCTGATGAGTTCAGTATTCTTCCTAGTATGCTAGGGCAGGGTATCGCCAGTACCCCTGGTCACAATGTCTGTGAGAACTGGATTCTTCAGGACTTTTAACATGGAATGGATGCAGAACTGGTTCTAGATCTTGTACAGTATACTGATATAGCAATGACTTTATTCACCAGCCAACACAATAGATCAGTTTTAAGAGGATACAATGGCAGGGTTGGTACATGGACTTCTGGAGAAAATTGTCTTACACATTATAGTCCAGCACATGACTGTTTAAAATAACTTCTGCCAGTCTGCCCATTTTCCTATCCAGACCAGCTTCATTACCTTAGTGGCTAACAGATAAGGTAATTAAGGGGTTAAATAGCAGTAACCAGTTTGTTGGTCATAGAGAGGGTGGGTGAAGCGTCTAATTGCCCCTTGAGGGGAGTTTAGGCCTCCAGCATGGTTTGCGGGTGGGGTTGACCCCCTTCATTTCCTTCATTGGTCATTACTGCTTGGATAATTAAGGGTCTAACCCATCATGCTACCCACCCGGAGGCCTAAACACCAACCCCAGCACATTTACCCGCTTCATCCACCCACTATACCTCCAACACCACACACCGTAATGGACAAAAGCCCTATTAGCGCTTTTGCCCATTCAAAATAAGTCTATAGCAACCCACCCTATAGTAAATAAAAGTAATTTCCCTTACCAGGATTTAGGCCACCATCATCTTCCTCTTCCATGACACCAACATTTACATTAAAACACTAGCTATTGGCCAGTAACCCCTTTAATTACCTTAGCGGGTAGTAACCATTATGGTAATTAAGGGGTTAACCCATCCTACCCACCGAGAGGTCTAAACACCCTCCCTGGGGCAACTGCCCACACCTATACCCTCTCTATCCCTTCTTCCACCTCTACCCCATCCACACACACACACACACACACACACACACAAATGGGCAAAACTCTAGTAGCTAAATATGGCTAATAGCGCTTTTGCCAATTTGTGATGCCTAAAAAAAAAATACACCTTACAATACATTACAAAAACAAACACTGGCCTAGAAACCCATTGATTGTCACTGTGATTACCTATGCCCTCAATAAAAGCATAGGTTAACAATGTGGCTATCAATGGGCACCCTAAAAAAAAGACATTTAAATAAACAACACATTTCAATACAATTAAACCAAACAGTAGCCAAAAATCGCATTGATTGTCACTGTAGCTATCTATACCCAGTTGAGGGTATAGATAACCACAGTGAAAATCAATGGTCACCCTATTGTGATGGTGAGGGGGTAACCAGGCTCACTAATAAAAATTAAGCCCACTTGGTTGCCCCTGAGCTGTGTTTGGGGGTCTTAGAGTGTCAGCTCTTGGACCTGCCTGTTGTTCATTTACTGCTATGTAATGTATGTAAAATGTGCGACAATAAAGAAGTATTGTGCTTTTTACCTTTCCAGGAGTGCTAGCAAGCAGAGATTTCTGGGCTATGAGTTTCAGAGTAGGTTTTGCGGATAAACTTCTTTCAGATTGTGTCTATGTCGAGGGGTTCCAAAGTTATTGGACACCCCAAACATGTACCCGGGAATCAGGTCAGATTCCCGGTTACATGGAAGCACAAGGCTCCGGTCAAAATCCTACCCTGAAAACTATCTTGCAACTCACCGCCCGGATGTCCTGATTCAGCACAGACCAGAAAAGGTAAAGATAAGGGGCACAGGGGGCAAGGTATCCCCAGAATAATACAGGGGTCTCAAGGGGGTGCCCAGTTCATGCCCAGATAACCCTAATTCTGGTATGAGGGGTTCAGGGGGGTACTCCAGTCAGGAATAAGACTGTGAGGCTTTTATTGTTTGCAGACGTGTAAGGGATATGGCTAGTGGGGTAACACAGCTCAGGTTTTCACTCTCTCTCACACCAACAGACTTAATACATTTGAATGAAGACAGGGTATAAGATATATTTTATTAAAGCTGGTATGTTTTAAAATATGTTATACTTATACATTGTAAACATAAGCTGGTTCTTTTTACTGCAGGACTCCACAGGGGGCTTATGGGCTACCAGGGTGTGGTGCCACCAAGTCTGTCCTAAGTCCGTAGATCAAAGTGAAACTTACTGCCAGAAGTGTGACCAGCCATCTGTGCAGGATGGCTGAGTTAAGTATCCAAGTCCTGGCTGATTAAAGGCCATTCCGGCAAGGACCTCCCTAGACTGAGAGGAACCTGGGCTCTGTATGACAAGTAGGGAAGGTGGCAATTTTCAAGCATGCTCTTCTGCCATGCTGAAGCTCAGGTGCCAGGCGTCGCAAGACTGGCAAGCATGTGAATGGCTAGCAGTAAAGTTCCCACATTACGATTTGGCAGTGATGCTATATGACTGACTTTGCAAAATGTTATAAAAATGTTAGTAGCCAGCCCAGGGAGGAGATCCCAAGACTGATCCAAATTGTGACTCTAAACCCTAAGAAGCCTTGAGGAGCTAGCAAGGAAACGGCTGCAGGACCTCAGAGCAGAATATTTTCTAAGTCCTACTTTCAGTACCATTTCCAACGGACTTGTTAAAGATTTTATTTCGGTCAAGGAAGTTTAGTTTTTAAGCCCAAAACCCCAGTAAGTGTGTTTTCTCCTGTATTATTGTAATCCACTGTGTGTATGTCTGTTTCCAAGAAATAAACGCAATTTATTTTACATTTTGGTTTTGCTCAATGAAATGATTCTGGTAAAAAAGGGGGAAGTACCTGGCCTCCTGTGACACCTATAGTCAATCAACAGTTGGATGAGGGCTCATCCTCTTCATCCAACTGCTGCACCAACAACTCTTGACGCACGAAGCAATGATCCTCCTCTTGAAGAACACAATGATGCGCAGAAGTCCACGATCCTCAGTTTTTTCTTCTCTTCTTTCTTAAACAGGTCCAGAAAATGTTGACTCGCCATCTTCTTCCTGTCAAATGCGATGTGACAGGCCTTATATAAGGCTTGTGATGTTCCATTTGACAGACATATGTTACATCCACCAAGCTGATTGGTGGATGGTCCATGTGTTGAGGCATCAGGTATGGCAGAAAATGTCTGTACCAAACTTGATGGAATCTCCATGGTACATCCACCAATCCTATTGGGTTTAACCCTGAGGGTTAAAGAATGATACAAAATATTAGAGTAATGTTTAAATTTAATCTATACATGCTTCGTACTACAGTACAGTATATGCCCTCCTTTAATAAACACCTCTGTATTGTTCATTGCTACCCATATATTATATGTTGATATGTATAGAATCACAGTTAAACAATATGTATATAAATTCCACGTCTAATTCTAGAGATAGCAGGACATCCTTCTGCACATGCTCCTTTGACCAGAAACGGATTACCAGAAAAACTACAAGATGTCAGACTCTCGCGATAACAGGATCAAACGTTATTATGCCTGGAGGCACTGAAATTAGGATACAAGGGGCGGCGCTGACGTGGATTATGAGATGTACCTGGACTATTAGTTAAATCATCTAGACTGTTATTTATTGCACTGACTATATAAAGTGGACCCTTATAGTCCAGACACATACCACTCATTGACAAAGGCTGCTCTAATAGCCGAAACGTTGGACACTTTATATGGCTTTAATAAATTATTGTATTTATAAAATCCGTGGAGCCTCTAATCTTCCTCTTTTGTTTATTCTGTACTTGGATTGCAAAGGGCCTTCCCTCGTCGAGTTAGAGAGCACCGGTATCAGTATCTTCTATTTTCAGTATTTTGATTATTGGTGCGCAGCATTTTCCAACATTACATTATACAGTATATCCAATCTGTAATTTATAATATTGTTGTATGTGTCCTTAATGGTATTGCTATTTTCCTTATTATGCGTAGTGTTGATTTTTAATATTTTTCATTGTTTCTAGTGATGTACCAAGTTGCCAGGTAATTACCCGGTACCCGGCACTTTTTCCAGATACCCAGGAATTATCCGGAAACAGCATCAGGGTACTGGAACCTGCGTCGGGTAAGATCCGGTGCCAGGTAATTTTCGTTCTGCTCCTTCTTAACTGCAGCCGTCAGCGGCGGAGGGTGAGCTAGACAACGGCAGAGGGTGTGGAGGACCATGGTGACATTGTGGGATCTGCGGCAGACATCCTGGTGGCAGTGACAGCAGAGGACCTCCTTGTTGAGCCGGTGGGATTAGCGGAACACATCACAGCTGATGCTGGTGGGAGCCGGGGAACCATGTGACCAGAGCAGGAGACATTACTATTGGACAACCAGCTCCTCTCCAGCTGTCCAATAGTATGTATTTGTAACCACGTATTGGACATCATAATTCGGGATATACTTGAAAACGAGATGTAACTCTCACGTTTTACTATCTGGTAAAACATTTTAAAAATCAATAAATACATCTGTTAAGTAAATTGAGCCTATCCCTCCACGAATGGGAATTCCTGAGAAGGTTAGATTGCTTAATCCCCATAGTGGACAGTCCAAAAAGCGCCTCGATACCAGGTGTTTAACATCCTCTTTTTTTATTGGAACAAACATGTTCAATTATCCTGAACTTAAGTTGTCTGATAGTTGTCCCCACATAACTCTTACCACAGCCGCATTTCAAATAGTATACAACACAGCTGGTGTTACAATTAATAAACATTTGCATCCTACAGTATCATCTATTTTCATCTTATTAAATTGAATTGTTTTTATACAATTGGCAACAGAACATATTTCACAATGACCACAGTTAAAGAAGCCTCTCAGGACTCCCAATACACCCATGTTCCCTGTCTAAGAGTTGAATAAAGTCGGAGATAAATGTGATGCCAATGATTTAGTTTTCCTGAATGCAAATTTAGGGCCTGTAATTACGAAGAGTTTAAGTTTTTTTTTATCTAGACTCAATGTGCTCCAATGTTTGGAGATGATTGATCAAATTTAGTGAGCTTGTTTACTATGTTGTGTAATGAATAAGTGAGGGATGAATTCCCCTCCCCTGGGATAAATGTATTTATGAGATAATGCAGTCTTATTTTGCAATGTTTGAGGTGAGACAAGGTCTGCTCTTTCCATTCAATATGCATTCTTGAAGACATCTCTAATATCTGTTTCTCTGTACCCCATAGTTACAATCTTGAGGCCAATTATTTTAACTGTTGGATGAAAGACTCATCATCTGAACAAAGTCTCCTTAATAGAAGAAATTGAGTATTCGCCTAATTAAATTTGTTTCGTAAATTTACTTTCCAATAGACATATGTCTGAATCTCACATTTCATGTCTATATATAATAATAAATCCAAATAGTGAATATGGTGATTTGGTTTGAGTTGAAGCAGGATAGGAGACATTTATAATGGTGAGTGGAAGTCCCTGAGACTTCCTTAAGAAGCATTCAGAAAAATATGAAGAGAAATAAAGAGACCCAGTGCACCACCAAGAATGAAAAACAGAATGGGTGACTTCCACAAAAATATATTTATTTGGTTATTTGCAAAAATCGGAGGTACAAAAAAGATACGCACCTACATGTTTCACCCCAAGGAGCTTTATCAATATGTACTTGAAGAGTGAAGAAGAGTAGGAGGCATGTTAATGTGTTAAGTCATGTTTGAGGGTTGGAGAGGTAAGTTAAGCATAGAGCAAGGGGAGCATGCTGGCTGAAGGAGGAAATTATAGGACTATACTGTATGTATCGACAAGATTATCAGGATCACAGGTAGAGCAAGAAGGGAGGTTGGAGAATAGGGTGGATTCCAGAGCAGATACGACAGTGAAAGACGACTAATGAGATGAGCAAATGTTCAAAGAATGGAAAGGGGAGACATTGAAGTCAAAAAGTTAGCAGTTCCTTGTAAAAAGAAGGTATAAACAGTGGTTGTCCTTATTTGTACTGGAAGAAGTCAGTTGTTTGAAACCATAGGCTGAGAATAAAGAGATAAAGAGAAATAGCCCTGTCAAACAAGGGATCATCGATGTGTGAGTTGAGAAGGGACGGGGTGTACGGTAAGTGGAAAGCAAGAAGGAACTCCAGGGTTCAAAGTCAGGTAGACAGGTGAAAGGAACAATTTGTGTGACCGTACCACTCAGCCTAATACATCAATAGAGTGATAATATAATTATCTTATTCTAATAACGGGGTGCAATAGGATACTACAGAATAATTTTAACAAGGTAGGTCCCAAGAAGGAACGTGAAAAGGTCCTATATATAGCACTCACTGTGGAACAAAGATAAATGGACTAGAAGTCCTGAGACTGTCAATATAGCCACATAGGAGTCAATAGACCGAGGCTAACCAGAAGATGACACATATAATATATATGT
Organism: Ascaphus truei; assembly: GCA_036426205.1. Classification (NCBI taxonomy): domain Eukaryota; kingdom Metazoa; phylum Chordata; class Amphibia; order Anura; family Ascaphidae; genus Ascaphus; species Ascaphus truei. The sequence goes on along the minus strand of WSYH01010695.1, from coordinate 4,187 downwards.
CCACATAGGACTAAAAAGTGAAAAAAATGTTTTTAATAATATTTACAATCAAAAAATATATAAAAAAGGGGTGAACATATAATACATCACGTGATTAAAAATCCTCATAAGTTGCTACCGCCTCGATGCGTGTGAGTATAGTATAGCATATGTCTCTATTCATTATATCAAAGCCACCTATAGTAGTATGAGGTGGGAGACAATGCAGTATCATAAATAGAAACACACACCTACACTTCTAACTCAGTATGTTTGTACCCTTATACTGATACATTTCCGCAAAGCTGTCTGGATCTCCTTGTTCCTCAGAGTGTAGATGATGGGATTGAATAACGGGGTGGCGACTGTGTACAGAAGAGAGGTGATTTTATTTACATTCACTGACTGTCCTTTGGATGGAACCACATATTTAGCAAATAGTGTCCCATAATATGTGCACACAACGGCCAGGTGAGAGCTGCAGGTGGAGAAGGCTTTCTGTCTCCCAGTGGTGGAGGAGATCCTGAGGATGGTGAGGGAGATACAGACATAAGTCACAATGATGAAGATGACTGGGAAAATAACAAAAGGGATGCCTAGAAAAGATAATACTGTATCCACAATGAATCTGTTTGAGCAAGAATGTTCTAAAAGAGGGGTAATATCACATAAGAAATGATCAATGATATTGGGGTTACATAACTGAAATGAACAAACCAAAATAACCATATTTAGTGTTGCCATAAAACCATATTTAGTGTTGCCATAAAACCTAAGAACCAAGACCAGAAAACCATTTGGCAGCAAAGTTTAAGGTCCATAATAGCGGAGTAACGCAATGGGTGGCAGATGGCAAGGTATCTATCATACGACATCACTGTAAGGAGGAAACATTCAGTAGTTGCGGAGCCAGCAAAGAGGAAATATTGAGTGATGCAGCCAGCGAGAGAGATGACGACCCCTTCTGCCATTATTACGTATAGCATGTTAGGCACAATATCTGTGGTCATCAAGATGTCAGACAGGGACAGATGACTGAGAAAGAAGTACATGGGGGTACGCAGATGGTGACTAGTTGACACCAAGGCAATGATCAGGAAATTTCCAGCTAAGGTGACAATGTATAACAGAAGAAAGACAAGGAAGAGTAAGATCTTGAAGTTGTTAATGGTTGGAAATCCCAGAAGCAGAAATTCTGTAACTGTGGTCTGGTTCTCCTGGAGCATTGTGGGATGTTAGAGGAAAAGGAGATCTTCATATTAAATATCATTTCTTGATCTGCAAGGAGAAAGAGTTTATTCAGACACATAATACATTTAAGACACAATATCCCTGATATATCAATGGTACAGGTATTTTTATAACTATATACTGTATATATACATTTATAAATAATTGCTAAAAAAAAACTAGATTAGGAATAGGGACAAATAGGTGGAATGCACATTACATACAGTAGTTACATAGTAGAGGACGTGAAAAAATGTAAAATGTCTATCAAGTTCAATCTACGCAAAATTTAGACGACAGATACTTTATCATATATGTGTGGTTACCGTAGTTTGATCCAGAGGAAGTCAAACAAAACCCCAGTGAAACATCATCCACGCATGTCTCAGAAATTGAAAAATAAAGTAATTCTCTTGCCCCTCTCACCCTCCTTTTCCCATGGTTTCTGGGAGGGTAAATCTGCTTATATCTGTATAACACTTAAAGAAAACGAGGCATCAGTGGTAATTTACCACTTTTTGTGCGTACCAACTATTTCCTTCTTCTCCCCATGTGCTTAAAGATATGTAGTACAAGTAATACAGGCGCACATATGGTGTCACTGCCCAATGATCCAATTGGAGGAAAATTATAAAATAAACTGACGTTACTTGGGATAAATCTGCCCTTTGGTTATTAGGTCCTAATACAAACCACAAAACGATATAAATAATGTATGTTTCAAGTTCAACTTTAAATAGAAGTGATAACTGTGGAGAGATTTACAGATGTAGCCAGCGTCATTGTTTCCTCTAGTGGGATATGTTGGGATATGATGTGATATGCTGGGATATGATGTGATATGCTGGGATATGTTGGGATATGTTGGGATATGATGTGATATGATGGTAGCACTGTCTACTGATAATAAAATGAATTGATAAGTTACCTGGGATAAAACTTCCCATTGGTTAATGGGTCATAATACAAACCACAAAACTGTACAAGTAATGTAAGGGTCAACTTAAACATAGAAATGATGACTGCAGTGAGATTTACAGATGTAGCCAGCGTCATTGTTTCCTCTGGTTGGATATGTTGGGATATATTGGGATACGTTGAGATATGTTGAGATAGTCTTCTCTGCCACTGCCACTGAATCTTAACATCCACTGCAACCAGATATCCCTCTTACAAACCCTGTATATAATATTGGGTCGCTGTATTTCTGCCACACCCGATGAAGGACCCTGAGAAGTTAGAAAGGTTGTAACATTTCAACTACTTGTTGGTCCAATGAAATGTATCATAACACTGTCTCCCTCTCTGTCCTTTGTTACTACATGGAAGAAAGGACCAAGGTGGCCCTCACCCATCTTTGCTCACGGAATCTTATTGGAACTATGGGATATTCTGAGTTATAACAGGATATGGTATGTTATCTCTAGGAACAATGAGACTGGCTACATCTGTATTGAAAAAATGAATTATCACCCAGTTTGGTCTAATCTGACAGCGGAAAAATGAACTGCAACCCCCAATCTATGGAATAATGTAACATGGGCATTGGCTGGTTTTCTTTACAGTTCTACTCTTTAATAATGAAGTTGCGTTTTGGGCTGTGATAGGTTCCCTTTTGTTGTACATGCCGTGTACCACATCTGTAACTCTCAGGACACATATCGTGCTGGAAATCATTTCCTTAGTGTAATTATACTTCGCCTACTTTATATCATTTCCCCAATCACCTGCTAATAATACTGTATGAAAACTTTCTAAATACACAGTATATAAAAAAACAGCACATGGCTAATAACCTTTTGCTGGAAACAGACTTTTGGGTGTTTAATCTTAAAGGAATGATACCTTTTGGTATGAAGGAAACATTTAATTAGGGAGCATTTTATAAACCTGAGTACAAATACATTACTAATGCTCAAATTGATTCTTACTGGGACCTCTCAATGATGTTCATTTTTTTTCTTCTACAAATGTATTTGATGGTTTATTAGTTTTTATTGCTGAGGTTAATGCTTACTGAATTACATTATTCTTTAGATACAATTTGTAACAAAGGGGCATCACAATGTTTCCCATCTGCAAAACTGGAGCACAACTGCGGCATAAAGGAAGGGAAACTTCTGAACGAGTTGGGATATTTCATACAGCAAATCTGTTGCACTTTTTTGCACACGTTTTGCACTAGTTTGTATCCCGGATAAGCAATTAATGTCCAAGAGAACAATCTCTGAATACAACACAAAGAATAAAACTGGAGCAACAAAAATACTGTCCCATTTTTACTACCCACAATGAAATATTATTATACAGCCAATTTTAAGTTCCCCTACATATTACAAGCTGGAGTAATATTTCTCCCGTGCTGCTCACATAGATGCAAAAAGAAAAGCATTACTATTAATTACAATGATAAATCATACTGAGATATCAAGCATTAACCAACTTCAGTATGTAGCATTGTTACTCCCTCGTATACTGTATGAGTACTTGCCACACAGATCTGAATTAAAATACTTTACTCTACTTACTATTGGTCTTTTATTCCATTTCCAGACAGAGTTTTATTTCTCTCCAAGTCCTGGAAATAATATTTCTCAGCAGCAAACGTTCAGAACTGAGAGACGGATGTCCGTAGGAAGAGGAGTGTGTAGGTAATAGGGTTTCTCTCCCCCATTGCAGTGCGGCCTTTCCCAGGATAAGCTCTGTATTAAACCTGTGCTGCGTCTCTGACCTCTTATACATGCTCACAATAGGGAGGGGTCTTTGTGGAGTTGGAACATTATGGAGAATTCCACAAAGACTCATTAGGAAGAGGTTTCTGGGGAATAGCAAATGATGACGTGTGACAATGGGATGAATTAATCAGATATGTGTATGAAAGGTGGGGTTGCAGACCTGCCTAAGACATGCAGATGAGCATACAGCTATATTTGCATATATATATATATATATATATATATATATGCAAATATAGCTGT
>WSYH01010694.1:0-22591 GCA_036426205.1 Ascaphus truei | reverse complement strand
TAAAAGGTGCCTGTATCTCGGGGGACACGGGGTCCCCGAGACACTAACCTGTGCGCTTTCTGCTCTGGATACCCCTGCACATGTACGATAGTACTCATAAAACACATACAATATACAGTTAATTAAACACTCGTTCTTTACCTTAGCGTCTATGGCGCTATGGTAAAGAAGCATTATTTTAATAATATTGTAAGTGAGCAGTGGTGTTTCCCTGAGCCAGAAATTAATGATAATGCTCAGGAACCCCCCCCCCCTGCTCCTGATCAATATTATTAAAAATACGGAAAATGCTGCGTCATTACCATATAGCGGATAGCCGTAGGCATGAAGGGGTTAACCCAACCGTGCCCCTTTATTGTGTTAGTGGGGATGGGTGAGGGGGTATTTGCCCTTGGTGTGAGTTTAGGACTTTGCGGGAGGGGGGGGGGGTGCGGGTGCACTTTAACCCCTTCACATCGTAGCGTTAAACCGCTATGGTCTGAAGGGGTTAAGCCCTCCGGCTACCCCCCCCCCCCCGAAGCCCCTCCCCACCATCGTTGGGGAATACCCCATTCACCCACCTCCCGCTAACCCCAATAAAAAATACACACACACAGCAGCCGCCAAAAAATAAATAAATAAATGTACAATAAATACATTTGAAATACATTTTTATTGATCGTGTAGATGTGCAGGGGGTCTCCGGAGCTGAACCGCGTTGGTTTTGGTCTGGGGACCCCGTGCCCCCAGATACAGGCCCCTTTAGGGGGTGCGCGTAGCCCTCTGCTTGGTTTAAGGTCCCTCGATCACGTGATCGCGGCCTGTAAACCAGCAGAGCAAGGATCCGGCACCCCCTAAAGGGGCCTGTATCTCGGGGGCACGGGGTCCCCAGACCTGAAACCTGTGCGCTTCAGCTCCGGACCGCCCTGCACAGTACACTATATCAAAATTATTTCAAATGTATTTATTGTCATTATTTATTTTATTTTTTATTTATTTATATTTATTCATTGTGCTGCTGCTGCAAGTCGTAACTCACACCAAGGGCCAAACACCCCCCTCACCCCCAATAAAAAAAATTCACGCACAGCAGCCCCACAATTAATAAATAAATCTAAATAAATAATAAATCTATGTAAAACCCCCCCCTATTCTCGCTTTTAAAACGCCCTGCCTTCTCTCTAATCTATGTAAAAAACCCTCCCCCTATCCCCCTATTGTGTGTGCGTTAAGCTTCCCTGCAAGCTAGTAAAAAACCTCCCCCTATTGTGTGTGTGTTTAAATCTGTCTGGTCTGGCTGTGTTCTGAGTGCTGAGCTCTGCGTTTAAAGGTCCCGATCACGTGATCGCGGCCTGTAAACCAAGCAGAGCAGAGGCGATACGGGCAACCCCCTAAAGGGGCCTGTATCTCGGGGGGCAACGGGGTCCCCAGACCTGAAACTGTGCGCTTCAGCTACCGAAGACCCCCTCACATGTAACCTATCAATAAAATGTATTTCAAATGTATTTATTGGTTATTTATTTATTTATTTATATTATCTTGTGCTGCTGCTGCAAGTCGTAAAACTCCACCAAGGCCAACAGCCCCCCTCACCCCCAATAAAAAAAATTTTTCACCACAGCAGCCCCAAATTAAAATAAATCTAAATAATAAATAAAATCTATTGTAAACCCCCTACCCCTATTCTCGCTTTTAAAAAACGCCCTGCTTCTCTTCTAATCTATGTAAAAAACCCTCCCCCTATCCCCCTATTGTTGTGTCCGTTAAGCTTCCCTGCAAGCTATGAAAAAAAACCTCCCCTATTGTGTGTGTGTTTAAATCTGTCTGGCCTGTGTTTCTGAGTGCTGAGTGCTCTGCGTTTAAAGGTCCCGATCACGTGATCGCGGCCTGTAACCAAGCAGAGCAGAGGATACCGGCACCCCTAAAGGGCCTTTATCTCGGGGGCACGGGGTCCCCAGACCTGAAACCTGTGCGCTTCAGCTCCGGAGACCCCCTGCACATGTACACTATCAATAAATGTATTCAAATTATTTATTGTTATTTATTATTTATTTTATTTATATTTTTCATTGTGCTGCTGCTGCTGCATCGTAAATCACACCAAGGGCCAACACCCCCCTCACCCAAACCAAAAAAAAATTCACGGCCACCCCAAAAGCATGCCCACAGATTATAAATAAATCTAAATAAATAAATATAAAGACAGAAGAGACCATAAATATATAGACTGTACAGTATTACTTGTATATATCTATACACGCTGTATATATAAATATATATATATATATAGATATGAGCATATATATATATAGATATTATATATATATATTATAATATATCAGTATACAGATTACACTGTGTATATATATTTATATATATATATATATATCATACGCTATATTTATATATATATATATATAAATAATTATATCATTATATATATACTGTATATTATATATATATATATACAATACGGTATGTGGAGTGAAAAGAGAAAAAAGTAACCCGTATGGAGCACTCAGGTATGCAATTATATATTTGTTTATTTATTTGACACAGTGCAAAAAGGGATAATAACAGTACTGATATTTAAAACACTTAAAAAGAGGCAGGACCCTTAAAACACTAATGACACAACTAGGGAACGACACACACACTGTCAACCCTAAACATGAAAAGGTAGTGACTCAAAAAACACACTAGGGAGAATCAAGTGAATCACAATACTGTAGGTTAGCGGTTCAAAGGCACTACTGTATACAACGCTAAGGAATGCACACTACACCCAAAAGGTAGACTTTCAAGTATAAATGACAGTCTCAAAGCATCACACTCTGCATTAGCATACAGTGAATATACCAATGCCTACAGCACAATCATGTGTAGGAAGGTGGTAAGGTGGAATGAACTCCCTAGATGTTAGAGCATGAAGTTAATGAATAGCATACTGTACAGTATAAAACATAACATTACAATCCACCACAGTACATTGCATTTAACGAACATGTATACTGTAATGATGCATAGCTTAAATCTATGCACCATATAACAGTACTGTAACATTCTGAAATGAATTTTAACAATATAATTGCAAGCTCTCTACCAGTAAATACTGTACAAAACACTTCCACTTCCAAACAAGTCAACTTAACTACAGTATTTTAACAAAGCAATAAACCAAAATCAATATACTGTAAGTAACAACCAGAAAAGACAATTAAAAAAACAACCCTTACATACCAAGGATTACATCTATCTAATTGTACAAAACCTTATACATTATACACAGACATTGTTTAAAACCCCTTCCCCTCTAATGTTTGTGTAAGCAGATTACACTGAAGGAGAGAGATATAAAGGCCAAAGCCCCTTCCCCCTAATGGTTTTCTGTTAAGTTACAACACTGAAGGAAGAGATATAAAGGCTAAAGACGCCCCTTCCCCCCTAATGTTTGTGTTAGAAAATTACACTGAAGGGAGAGAGATATAAAGGCCTAAAGCCCCTTCCCCCCTATGTTTCCTGTTAAGCAATTACCTGAAGGGAGAGAGAGATAAAGGCCTAAAGCCCCTTCCCCCCTAATGTTGGTGTTAAGCACGATTACACTGAAGGGAGAGAGATATAAGGGCCTAAAGCCCCTTCCCCCCCTAATGTTTCTGTTAAGCAGATTCACTGAAGGGAGAGAGATATAAAGGCCTAAAGCCTTACCTGCATGGTTAACCCCCCTGCATTGGTAAACCCTCCCTGCATTGATGGTCGTGTAGTGTACAGTATGTAAATGTGGGGAGTGAGGGGGCCCAATGTGCATAATGTACTGTGAGGTCTAACCACCCTCACCCCCTACCCCATACTGTACCGTTACCGACCCCCCCCCCCCCATCCTGGCCATGGCCCCCTCACGCACACTCCCACAATTAATAAATAAATTAAAAAATACATGAAGAGAATAAATATATACTTTTATTAAATGTGAGTTTATAAATAAAATAAGAAATATTATTTCTAGGGGCCCTAGAACAGTTCCCACCGCCATTTCGCGCTCATTGCTCTTTTTTTGCTCTTTTTTTTACAATGTTGCTGGTCTTGCGGCTTTGCAGTATCAAGCAAAAGCGCCAGTGTTATGAATCTGGGTGAGCGCTTTCCACATTTGATGCCTCACGCACCTTCCCATTTCTACACACCTTCAATACTGCACAGTTGGTAGCGCTTTCCATCCCAGCTACCCATTCTGGATATTCACCTCTCACAGGCCATTCTTGCCCGACTCGTCCTATCGAACATGCATTAACCTGTATCCACCCCACCTGGACAATTCTCTCTGTCAGAGACTTGTGCTATTATCTTTATATATTTTTGTGTAATTATTCAGGCAAATTTATGCTCATTTCATATGTGGTTTTCAACATAAAGTGGCTGCTTGGCCTGATCCACTCATACAGTATACTAAGTAGCCGCTTCCCTGTTTGTTTGTTTATTGCAGCAAAATCATTTGTAGTCCTGAGTGTGAGATATTACCTGTATTTGCAGTGTTGATCTAAAGAGAGTTGATCAAAGGATTCCCTTATATACATACGTAGAATGAATAAAATTGTATTATTTTCCGATATCCGCAGTGATTCTGGTCAACCTGCACCAGATTTTTGTGTAATAGCAGTATCCTAGCTGCACGACATGTGTTGTCTACCCTTTACTATCATTAATACTGTAACTGTATGAATGACAAATAGAGTTCTTTATATCTTTAATAAGGGGAATCCTTCTGATCAACTCTCTTTGATCAATACTGATAAACTACAGTACATCATATTTATAAACCCCTTTAGCACCCTTTCGTTCCATCCTAGTGCACCCATTTTACTGTACAAATGGTGATTGCTTGTCGTATTCACCGTACTTTACTTTTATGATGGAAATTATACCAGTTGTTTTATTGGTGACAGTCGCCACAAATATCTTTTATTTTACAATACAGTAGCAATACACTGGTGAAACATTTCATAACAGCAATTCAAACATCAACCTACACAATAATCAATACTGTTAACCTGTACTAGTATATTTGGGCCTTGTCCTTTGGGGGTTTATTCAGATCAATTATTCAGGGTGCCCTGGCGTTGGAAATACTGACACAGTACCATCCTACGTACAGCTACACACCCACCCCCCCCCTTACAGTTTTTAAATCCCTCCCTGGCAAGCATCATCGCTGCTAATCCATCCCAGCCATTGTTTTGTATACTGGCCCTGGTCCTGTCAGAACAGGCCACTGCTTCTAACTTATGGAAAATATCAGGATAAATACAGTATGTGAAATACTGTTAATCTTTCTGTGGTCTGAGGGTTGCAAGTCCCAGGTCCTCATACAGTAGAGTCATTCTCGAATACCTTATGAATAAAATACATATAGTAAATATAAGTAGAAATATTGCACAGTATACTGTAATGTTCAATAACCCCATCCTTGTTCTTTTTTCCCTTCATACTGTTAACGTATCCTCATGTGTCTGCGGTACATGAGTTCATTGAGAGAGGAAAGGTTTTGTGTACATCATTCTGCTGTTTATGTACTGTACTTTGACGACCAGCAATTTGACGAAGCCAAGGCCCCCCCCCTTCCCCCGCTGGGCACCCCTTTTTCCTGGACACAAGAAAACAAAAACTCTTGTCTTACTGTCTTCTGTACGTGCATCTGTATTATGTAGAACTACTTACTAGGTGGCGGGTGCGCTTTCTCTGGAAAGAAAAAATGGAGGCTGGTTAGTAGGCAGTTACTGTAGTAGTCAAACTATCTTACTGTCTGTACTACTGGCACTACTGTCTGTAAACTCTGGACTATTGGAAACGGCTAAAATCTGTGCCATACTTTACCTGTAATTAGTGTACTACGTACCAATCTACACGCGACTTTACTTTCCTGATGCTTTCCATTGTCGCGCCGATGACAGATGGGCGACCATTGGCACATTGTGTCTTATAATTTATTGCAATCGTTCCCATCCCCGGTGAGTACATCGTTCCAAAAACTCATGATGGCTGTATACAACTCGTGCCTTCTTGGAGGTTTTCGCCACTTTAACGTGATGGTGGTCCTTATCATGATGCCAGACCATTTCGATCGGAATTGAAGTCTGTGATCTGTGATTGAAGAAAGACAATTATGTTTTAAGAGATCAGTAACAGTAAAAACATTGGGGACATATAAATGGGAACACGGTCTACTGCGCTTAGCTCCGCTGGCTTCTTCACCAGTTTGATGCCCGCTCCAGATATGCCCGTCGACTGCGGTGTACTTGGGATCATTTCCTGTTAAAGCTGATTCCATTGGGAAAGTCTGTGTGATGTATCGCACTAATACACGGGCAACAATGTTGTCTGGAAGAAATCTTTATTATGATTCCTATAGCAAGAAAGAAAGTGCTCAATAGTACAGTACAGTGCATAGACCGTAAGGCAACACTAGTTCAATTACAGTGCATTAGGCGGCAATTATCTAAGTTGGAGAAATTGGTACCTTCAAAGACGACATGCATTGCCCGGTCCACGCCTAGACTGCACCCCCCAAACCCAATGCAGCTTCATCAGGGTGTTTTGGCTCCGCCGGGCTTCAAGTTATGGCGGCCTTTTTTGTGGAACTCAATCTTGCAAATCTCTCCATCGACACAGTAGACTCATCAGTGAGATAGCACCTGGAAAGTCCTCACCCGCTGTGGCGTCCATGCCTGGGCCTGGAGCAACTCTTTTTGATTTGTTTGCGTCCCGTATCATGGGTACGCTCTTAATGACAAGAATAAAAAATGTTAGCTTCACAGCGGCAGTAGCAGTTGCAAAACACACTTTACTTTACAGTACAGTACCGTCTCCGTACTGTTCCACGTACCTTACACACTGTCCATATTCCATCCAATTCTGCGCTCTCATCTTCTTTCTGTATTCTTGCTCTCGATACCGTCAGATTGTGGTTTATCCTGAAGTGTGTTTTCACACCCTTAATGCGGCCTCCTCTCAATATGCTTCGTCCCACTTATTTGTCCACCAGAAGAGTAGTTTCTCCCTACAATTCAAAAATTATATTGTGTTAGTTAATATGCAGCAATATAAAAGTATATTGTATATGTTAGCTGTACATGTATATGTTGTAATATACAGTAAAATAAATATACAAAAAATGTATACTGCTGTATATAAATATAAATAGACAAAATCATCAGTATACACCTGTACTGTTTGTAGATAAAATATATCTATATAAATACAGGTATCTGTTGTTACTGTATACATAATAAATACACATCATATCACTGTATATTCCTTGTCAGTATGACATTGCCTATAACCAAAAGTTGTATCCTGCTGCTTGCCAAAATATAAATTGACCACACCTACAGTACACTACAACGTATATGTGGTATAATAATAAATATACTATAGATAATACGGTATACGTTGTTATATCATAATAAATACATCATATACTGTATATTCCGTTTTCATGAATTGCAATATACCAAGTGTTATACTGCTGCACAAAAAATATAATTGACCACACATACAGTACCTACAGTATATACTGTGTAATATAATAAATAACGATATAATCGTATAACTGTTGTTATATCATAATAAACACATCAATCTGTATATCCGTTTCATGAATTGCAATACTGCAAAAGTGTATAATAGCTGCACAAAAAATCATAAATTGACACACAATACAGTAACACTACATTATACTTTGTAATAATATCATAAACTACTATATATACGGTAATAACTGTAATGTACCTACAGTTTTCTATTTTTTTTTGGTTCGTTTATATAAAACAGATACTTACGCATTTGTTTACCCTTGGGTGCCTTTTTGGCTGTCTCTGTTTTTTCCTTGTGCATGATAGCACCAGTGCTGTGGCAACGAGGCCAGAAGCAGTTAGACCAGCGCTGATTCTGCAATTCGTTTTCCCGCTCGTGTAATCTCCCCTCACGCATCTGAGGATATCCTGGCAATCTTTCTAACAGGCATTGGCTGCAGTACGTGAAAAAATACAAACACAGAAGGTGTATTCGCATGTTTGTCGAGTGTTTCATGTGCAGTGAATCCCACAAAATGGTAGTGTATTTTCATATGTTATGACTCCATAACAGACCACCCACTTTCAACACCTGTACCTTGCAGCCATGCATACAAGGTTTACAGTTGCATACCCACCCTTGCTGATCTTTATCTGATGAGATGTCCAGATACTGCCTTGTGCTCCCGCTTACTGTAGTCATCCCCGGTTCTAATGGACGAACAGAATCATCTCACTCATCAGCTGCTGTGCCTGCACACTGAAAAAAGAAAGGCAGTTACAACCGTTTCCAAGCCAAAGGCAAGCGACAGGCTAAGGCCACAAAGAAACCTCTGGCTACCCCAAGGCTAGGTAGGCTTTTAAGAACACTGTCAGCCTTATTATGTGAAGAAAATCTGGTACTGTGCTCGGTAGTCGCAAGACGCATGGCAGCCAACTCAACGACATCCGCATAATCCACTTGGCTCCCATAATGCTTCGATCGACTTCTGTGTCTGGTCCCGGTAAATCTTCAGTCCCGGCTTTCTCCACCCACCATCTTCTCCGGTTCCATCGGAAGATCTGCTGCCTCTGAAATCAACGGTCACTGTCTCCTTTGCTCTTGGACTGACTCTGCTTTCTCTCCGGAAATCCACGGTCACCTTCTCCATCCCTCTTCCACAACGCTGCAGCTTTCTCCTGTGACGCGGGCACTACCCCAGGTCACCCTTCCACTCTCCCATCGATGCCGCTTCTCTCTCCAGGGAACCCCGGCCCACTCATCCTCCGTTGCAACCCCATCCCCCCAGATCTCCAGATGCCAGCACAATCAGCTCGTTACGCGATCCTGAATGGGGCTAGTGTGGATCTCCCGGGAATTCTATGTGCTGGTCAAAGCTAGATCTGCTTCTGGAGTCGGTGCTACCCATGCAATGGAGCTACAAATGGAGAGCTCGGGGATCAACGGATGCGCACAAGATAAGGCAGACATCGCGGGCATACATTATTTTGCTCGTGTTAATGCGCCCCTGTTTCCCCCCGACGCTGAGCAGGGGTGACCATGGATGTGGATGCATGTCCTTTGACCCCCCTTCCATCACAAGCACACCCACCTCCACCAGAAGATACAGTGTACTAGCTTTGAGAGTGACATGACAACCCCGATCGAAGACCACGTCCAGGTAGACAACCCGCGCCACTACCAGGAGGAAAGCTTCCTCCCAGAAACCCTACCATTTGCCCATCGCCATCATTAGTCACACAACACCCGCTCAAAACAAAAGACTTCCTACAACCCCATCTCGCATACAAAACCGTGCCCGACATCTCCTGCTCCTGTGTCGATCCTGCCACCGCGCTGAGGAGAAGTATTAGGTGAGGAGCTGGTATAAAAGCCACACAGTAGCCTTGATCATATTTAAAACCACCATGTTCCCTCAACACATGTATACGTTCGAGTGGGTGTTCAAAGTGAACTATCATGAATCTGCCAAAAAAAATGCCCTTCCTTCGCCAATTTAAGGAAAAGATTGTGGAAGAAATGCAGGCTATTATCCTGTTACAGATCCTGTATGAGAGCGTTCAGACTGCATTAATGGCGTTTTTGCCCATGCAAGGCATCGCCATAGGCTGGGAAAATGGGGAGGACTTTCATGAGACCATACTGTATGTTGTGCTGTACTGACAACGTACAATGTTTTAACCCTATAGTACCGCTGTACTTAAACAGATGGAACTGTATGTTGTTGTGGTGTTGCAACGGTTTTTTGTACGTATTTGTAAATTACTAAAGTTTTTAGTGGCGACTTCATGCAATACAAGAACTGTTACTTTTATCTCACACACAGTACTACAGTACAACTGCTTTTGCTGCCAGAACTGCAAACACCGCAAGACCAGCAACCATTGTAACAAAAGAGCAATGAGCGCTAATTGCGTGGGAAACTTCTGTCTAAGGCCCTATAAATATATTCGCTTTATTTTATTTTAACTCCATTTATAAACCCTGTCACCCACCCCCGCTAACACATAAAAATAATCTACACACAGCATCCCGCATAAATAAATAAATAATAACTAATAAAATAACTACTTTTGAAATACATTTTTTATTGATCGTGGTAGATGTGCAGGGTTGTCTCTGAGCTGAAGCGCACAGGTTTCAGTCTGGGACCCCGTTGCCCCCCGAGGATACAGGCCCCTTTTAGGGGGTGCCGGTATCCCTCTGCTCTGCTGGTTTACAGGCCCTGATCACCACGCGACCGTAGCGCCTGTTAACAAGTCAGAGCAGAGGGATCCCGGCACCCCCTAAGGGCCTGTATCTTTCGGGGCACCGGGTTCCCAGACTGAAACCTTTGCTGCTTCAGCCCGGATGACACTACACTGTGAAGAAACACACACACATCATTAAGAGAATCATTCCCTTGTAGCATTAGCGCTATGCGGCTATGGTAAAGAATCAGCACATTTCTTCTGTCTTTTTTAATAAATAATTGTGAGTGGCAGTTTCCCTGACCGCAAAATCTAATCTCAGGGGACCCCCTGCTCCTGCACAATATATTAAAAGTTCTCAGAACGATGCTTCATTAGCATAGCGTATAGCCGTAAAGTAATGAAGGGTGTAGGCATAAAACCCATAATATGCAATTCATACACTACCCACTACCCATGGCAACCTCCGCTGCTGTCAGCTAAAACAGAGAAAAAAAATACACTTTCAAGTAATGTCCCCTAACCCCTTAACTCCCTAGCGGTTTTAACCGCTACTCATAGAGGGTTGTACCCACCACGCCCTCACCCACCACTCGGACGCTACTGTACATACCCTCCCCCTACTACCCCCACCCGGAGGCCTAACCCTCACCTCACCCACTAACTAACCCACAGGGAGGCCTCCCAATACCGTTGGGAAACACCCCACCCCCACCCCAGTACCCACAATAAACAACAGTACATCAACCCACAATAAACGCATTCTATTTAGTAACATACATTACCCCCCACTTGCCCCGGTAACCCCCCCCCCCCCCCATATACAAGAGTTTATTCTTTTCTACATTCAGGGTCCATACGGCCCCGACGTCTTAGTCCCCCGGGGTCTGGCAGGGCACTTGACAGACCTACATTTACCAGCAGCATCCCACAGTTCTGGGCCTGCGGTGGATCGCCAGCACCATGGGCGCTCAGTTGTCTCCTTGGGTCCCGTGACCCACATAATTGGGTCCCACCGGAGTAGGCCCAAGGATGGTCTGGGAGCACCCGGGTCAAACCCACAGGTGTCTGCGGGGCCTCGGGTGGTTCCCATGGTGGTCTGGGGACTCACGGGGTGCTCACTACGGTCGCGGTGCCCCCACAAGTGGGACCACCATCATGCATCCCCAGCACCACGGCTCGAGGTTGCCCCACAGAAGTGGGAACCACCACATCTCAGTCCCGCCGCTACGGGTCCGCGGTGCCGCCCACAGAAGTGGGACCACCATCATCATCCCCGCATGTGTCACCCCGTGAACCACCAGCCTCTACCCTTTAGATACCCGAGGATTCCCCCGCGGGTGGTTCTTCCATGGTCCCACGTCAAAACCACGGAAGTAACACCTGAATGTAAAAAAAATAAACCTGCATACATTCAATACTACACCCTCGCCCCCCCAACCCTCATACAATAATTGTGCAAAATAACTAATTATCCAATATGGATATAGATTAATTGCCCATGTATAAAACATTACACTAGCAATCAACAAATAAATACGTACTGCCTGACCTCATCAATACGAAGTGTCCCGAAACGCCAGCGCCTTCCCTTCTCTGCCCACGACAAAACACATAGCCAAAACCAAGCCAATACATTGCAATTACATTCAGATATCATTACCCACCTTAACACTCTATCGATAATACCGGCAAAGGTAAATTAAGGGGTTCAAGTCCACACAGCACGATACCCACCTTCACCCCATGAATTTGTACTGGGCTTCATCATCGCACTATATATATATACGGTATATATATACAACAGAGAGACCGAGAGAAAGAGAGAGAGAGCGATAATACATTATTGATTATTACACACGTTATATACTGTCACTTTACTACCACCATGAATAAACCAAATATACATTCACAAATAAATGTACGAAGGGGTTATCAAAACCATAGCTGGTTCTAACAACCAAACACTTCTCCATCCAGACACTACATTAAAATCAATTTCCTTCTTAAAAATCTAACTGCTCTCAAAAAAACATCGTACTTATGGTAATATGCTCACACAACCAATTGACAAAAGTCCACATTCCAAATGCAACCCATCTATGCAACCATACTGTATAACATTCTCAAATTCATCAACGTAAACCAAAATGCAATTAGCAACATTATTTAGATCTCTAAACATTTCCCCTCAATCATGAACATGAACCATTAACCGATTCACCTAGAGCAAACCATTACTCTTTGAAAAAAATAAGTCACCCGAACAAAAAGTACAACCTTTCCAAACCAAAGCCACAGTACCTATCAGTATCCCTGACCTTCTCTCAACACACAATCAATACCAAGAATACATCTACCGTATCTCATTTAAAATACTTTAAACTCAACAAAATAATTAAAACCATATCTAATAATCCAGCTTTTAAACATCATCATTCTTACCCCTGAATTACTACTGTTCACTTATAACTCTCTCTAACATATAACTTGTCCATACATACATAATTACAGTGCAGAAATATAATACTGTACCACAAAAAAAATAAATACCTCAGTGTTAATAACCTTTGAAAAAAATTACAAGTTAAAATAAAATACATGTCTTTCACTGTGTGCACTTACCATTTATTTCCCCCACCGACTCCCCTTGCCCAGCTTCTCACCGAACCAATCCACGATCAGGAACCATAAATATCCAAACATTGAAATAATAAACATAAACTAAAAATCCAAACCAATCCACGGGTCTTCTGACTTGTAATACAACAACTTACAAACATGCTATTCATTCCTCGGCTTGCTTATCTTCTTTCTTCTATCTCCTTCCGGGCGGGCAGGAGCGGGTCTTCTTTCCCATCCATCGGGCCACGCCTTGTCGTCTTTTCCCTTCTCCGAGTCCCTTCCTCCTCGGCGTCTGGCTGCAAAATGAGACGGACAAGGCTTTTAAAGGCCTATGACTGCACTTTTGCGTCATGGTCCCCACGTCCTGATTGGACCGTGAAAACCATGTGTTTTGGCCGAGTAATAAAAAAATGATGACGTCAACTTAAGGGAATGAAAGCACACCAATCAGAAATGGCCTTTGCTTCAATTGCCTTTAAGTTGACGTCATGAAAATGCACATGGCCTGCACACATGGTACAAGCCAATCAGGCCGTGGGAACTTTAATCCCTACTCTGATTGGCTCTGGTCATACCATGTGTCAGGGGCTGGGGGGAAAGGATGTGACGTCAATGAAAACTTTCACGTGGTACGGTAGCCATCAGAGCGTGGGAACTTTATCCCTACTCTGATTGGCTCTGGTAACCATGTGTAGGGGCTTGGGTGGAGAAGAGGATGTACGTCATAAGGATGAAATTCCCGACCTCTGATGTGGCTACCGTACCACGTGACAGGTTTTCATGACGTCACATCCTTTCTCCCCAAGTCCCCTGACACAGTATACAGTAAGGGTGCCTTTGGTTGTAATGGCCGTCAGTACCGAGCAGTATTGTTGATTCACTTTGATTTCCTCTCTCTCTCTCTCTCTCTCTCTCTCCCTCTCTCTCTCCGTCTCTCTCTCCGTCTCTCTCTCCCTCTCCGTCTCTCTCTCCCTCTCTCTCTCCGTCTCTCTCACCCTCTCTCTCTCCCTCTCTCTCTCACCCTCTCTCTCTCACCCTCTCTCTGTCTCTCTCACCCTCTCTCTCTCTGTCTCTCTCTCTCTGTCTCTCTCACCCTCCCTGTCTTATCTTAACTGCCGTATACCTACACCGAAGTAACCTACCCTTCTTTCTTCCAGATCTGACTCAAGTTTCACACGGGAGACCTCGGAAGACAGGTAGGGAACACCTCCCCTCCAGTATAGTACCTTGAGGGACTGCGGATCAGGTAAGATCCCAGGCGGGATTGCTGCTTTAGAAATTGTGAAGAGGGGGCATCCAGACACTGGTTAAGGGGGTTCAGAATCATTCACATCTGGTTTTTTTTTGTTCGATTAGTGAGGTCAACACACACACACAACTATGTAACAAGGACTAATGGTCGTAAGTATAAGTGTACTACAATAAATAAACTGTTATGTAAAAAAAAAAAAATGTCCCGGTTTTTCATTTTCAAAATCTGGTCACCCTAACCGGGTGTGATATGAAAATTGCAGTAGCTATTTGGTAATTAACGTCACAGATAAATACTGTAGGAGCTAATAAGTGTTAGCGATGCAAAGGGTTAGGGTAGTCTCATATATTTATACCATAGAGTTATATAATAGGAGTTATTCCAAACTCTATGGCAGTAGATACATAGCACAGGCACCAAGGGGATGAATACCTACCTTACACTACACTACCACAATCTCCTTTATTACCTAAGAAAATAGCAACAAAGGCAAGCAAGGGGTTAACACCTGCTTTCCTCCTCCCCCTCCCATCGAGGCTTAACCGTCCTCCCCAGGACTCCTACCCTAGGTATTGCAGTTGTTTGGCTAACCAACTGATGTCCCCAAAAAGGGCAAGGGTCATGTGTAACAGCAACCAATCTGGTTAATTGCTATAACACATGTTCCTTCCCCACGTTATGTGACAGCCTTGGTTGCCGTCAGAAAGATACCTGTGAGGTCACTGTATCAACCAACAAGAAAATAATAAAATACGTTTTTCAAGAAATACACCTCTGAAGAGTCTTCAAGCAAGACAAGAGTTAGGACTTAAGCAGGACAGGGGTTAGGACTTAAGCAAGACAGGAGTTAGGACTTAAGCACGTTTGAGGCTTCCTTGTTGCCTGACCAGGATGCATGTGGATTACATTGTGTTTTTGCCAGCGGTGTAAGGGCCATCCGTCCAGGGATAATTTAAGGGTTTTTAATAATTATTTTAAGACCTTTGTCTGTGGGTTCTTTTTTAAATTGATTTTTCATTTGTTTAAAGCTAGGCCATAGATTAATTTTTTCAAGGCATTTTTACAGTTGGGCAATACAAGACTTTCTTTTGGCATCTGAAAATGTTGATATATGAAGGTGTGAGACACTCCATTTAAATAAATAAATGTTTCCCTTAGCTTTTGAATTGCACCCCTTTACATTTCTAAAGAACCCTCCTAAATGTCCTTGAACCTTTCAAAATTGGAACAAAGTTACTGAGGAGACAAGTGCATTACATGCTAATGCATTTTAAGGTGTCAACGTGTTAGGACTTGTTGAGATTTTTTTGTCACTGTCTTCTTCTTTCTTCCAATAGTATTGAAAATTGTTTCTGGAAATCACCACAGCATGCTTCTTAGAATTCATTCCATCATGTGGGGTATCCAGCTATTTCTAGAAATTACATTGCAGGTCTCAGTGGAACTGAAACGATTTAAAGGATTTGGGCATTTTATAGGTTTATGATGCAAATGTGAGTTAAAGCATAGTGAAATTGAGAATTCTTGTTGAGCCTAATTACCCCAGGGATTCAGCAAAGAAACTAATACTGTAATAGCTGTAGCGCACTTTCCCCCACCCCCTGGGAGATATGATGGCTACAGTGTGTGGTGCATTACCTGCGGCTCACAGGAGACTGGGCCTCCGCTGCTGGGAGCCTGGGTGTGCCTGATCCACCGGGTGACAGCACCTTCACCTGTACGGGATCCTACTATGTGGGGTAACCCCGTTACAGGACCTCATGCAATAATAAACACACCGGTAAGAATAACAGTTTTATTGCATGCATAGAATAACCACAGTAACAGTTCCACCAACAAGGCCACGCACGGCTGTACCCTCACACTGTCCTCCAACGCAAGGTCCACTTAGAATGGGATCTCCTGAGGGGCCTTTGGGCACCCAACCACCCTGGTGTCCACAAGTAGCAACCCAGCCAAGTGTGTGAGACAGCGCTGCCCACAAATAACGTGTGCACAGTTGGTGCACTTGTTGGTACCTGCCCAGGTGCTCCTGCACCAGGGTATGGCCGGACGATGAAATGGATAAACTGATCCAGTGATGTCGACGTAGCCTCCACCTCTACGTGGGGTGATATCCCGCGTGTCTGGTTTCACCATGAAGAAAGTCTCTGATAGATATAGTGGTCTGGTCCTAGACCACCGTATCGCCAGTTCGCCGCCATGTCCTGGTTGTGTCCCTCTCTCTGGCACTACAGGGGCCGTGTCCCTCTCTCTGGCACTACAGGGGCCGTATCCCTAACTGATGGGCCAGTCCCTGCAGCAACCACAAACTGAGGGGAGTCGGGGCCTTGTTTGGGCCTAACAGGGGTGTCTCTGGCCTAGTGCATGGGTCATTGACTCCCTGCACATACACACCCTACCCCTTTCGCATCCCAGCTCTGACTGGCGTGCTCCCAGTGCATGAAATGTATCTATAGTACTCTGCAGGGGATTGCTGACGCCCTATTGGCTGTGGAGTAGCATGTGGGCTGCAACCCCATGGGCTGCTGGGGCTTGTAGTCCCCACGGAGGATATGTCCGGCTATGCTTGCCTTGCACCCTGTACTGCGCATGTGCGGCATCTTGCGCATGCGCGATCGCACCCAAGATGGTGGCGCAAGGGGAGCCGCCGTTAACCTCTGCGATCGAGTCACCTGCTGCAACCACCCCACAGTCTCCCTCAACATCTCTGACAGGCACAGCTGCAGCCAGAGTTAGGGGGCAGATGGGGGACCAGGGTTTAATTTATTCTATGTGTAACAGGTGTTCCCTCACCCTCTGGGAGATTTCACTGTTACCTGTACTCTCACTGTGCTGTACCTGTGAGGCTTACAGGATTGCCGAGTGTACACTGATGGTAGTGGGGAAGACAGGACAGGCTTTCATGATATTCTCAGCTCTTTCTGGGTGCAGTGCCTCCATTTTAAGCAGGCCCCAGCAGAGCTGCGTGCAGTTCCTGCAGGAAAACCCTGATAAACTGGGTTTATCCGTTCCCCCCAAGCCTCTGTCACATGGTATACTAGAGCCAATCAGAGTAGGGATAGAATTCCCATGCTCTGATTGGCTACCGTACCATGTGAGGCCGGCCATGTTTCTATTCATGACGTCCTCTTAAAGGCAATTGAAGCAAAGCCATTCTGATTGGCTGTGCTTTCATTGCCTTTAAGTGACATCATCTTTTTTTTATCGGCCAAAACACATGGTTTTCACGGCCCAATCAGGGCCATGGGAACCATGACGAAAATGTGACATCATAGGCCTTTAAAAGCCTATGTCGTCTCATTTTGAAGCAAGACGCCGAGGAGGAAGGACCTCCTCCAGAAGAAGAAGGCCAGGGCGTGGCCATAGAAGACATGAAGACCCGGAAGAGAGCCGCAGATAGAAGAAAGAAGAATACAGATGAAGATGGATTACAAATAGAAGACCCGTGGATTGTTTTGGATTTTTAGTTTAATGTTTATTATTTTATAGTTTTTTATTTTATGGGTTCCTGTGCCTGGTGGATTGGTTCGAGAGTAAGCTGTTCAACGGGAGTCGGTGAGTGGGTCAAGTAATGGTAAGTGAACTAAAGAAATGTATTTTATTTAACTTGTTAATTTTTTTAAAAGCTTTTTTAACATGTGTATTTATTTATTTTTGGTCTATCATTTCTTGCCACTGTATGTATGTATGTATGTATGTCTAGATCGATATATACATACAGGGTAAGAAATTATGTTGTTTTAAAAGATTGATTTGCTGTGTTTTAAATTAATTTGGCTATGCTGCTATGCATAAATGTGTGTATAATGTATTTTAAAATTAGATAGATGTAATAGTTGCTATTGTATGGTGTACTTTAGGTCAGGGTGAGGCTTGCTTTTGTATATTGTATTCTTGTTGGTACTTATATTTTTTCACAGGATAACTTGTTCTGTTCAACGCTTGAATTAGTTAATTGTTTAATTGTTAGGGATGTAATTTAAATTGTTTAGGGATGTAATTAATGAATGCTAATTGATTTATGGTGACTTGATTGGTTTAAATAGTATACTTGTTTGGATGTATTGGTATTTTGTTGTGAATATGTTATTGTTAACATTCATTTGCAGAATGTATATGGTGCAAAGATT
Organism: Ascaphus truei; assembly: GCA_036426205.1. NCBI lineage: Eukaryota > Metazoa > Chordata > Amphibia > Anura > Ascaphidae > Ascaphus > Ascaphus truei. The sequence continues at coordinate 4,349 of WSYH01010694.1, read as the reverse complement.
GTATGCATCATATATACAATTTAAATGCTATGTTTTGATTGTCATTTGAGGTTTTTGATTGGAAGATCAGATTGGATTATTAAAGGAATTTGATTTTATTGTAGTGTGTCTGTAGGGAGAAGTGGTATTTGTAGTACAGCATGTTTTTGATAACCCTTCTACATTTATTTGTATATTGGTTCATCATGTGTGTGTGTATATATATATATATATATATATATATATATATATATATAGTTGCATGATGAAGCCACTGTACAAATGAATGGGTGAAGGGTGGGTATCGGGCCAGTGTGGCTTAACCCCTTAATTACCTTTGTGGTTATTATCCGATAAGGTGTTTAAGGGTTTAATTGTTATCTGAATGTAATTGCAATGTATTGGCTTTGTATTGGCTATGTATTTTGTGGGCAACAAAAGACAAGGATGTTGCTGGCGACGGGGGCTTCTTATTGATGAGGTCAGTAGTACTTTATTTATTTTAATATGCTAGTTAATGTGTTTAATAATGGGCAAATAATCTATTATCCCGATCTGGATAATAGTTATTTTGCACATTATTGTATTGTAGGTGTTGGGGGGGGGGATGTATGTATTGAATGTATAGGCCAGGTTTATTTTTTTTACATTCAGGGTTGGTTTCTTGGTTCTGCGTGAGACCTCTGGAGACCACCTACGGTCTCCTCGGGTATCTCACGGGTATCAGGCTGGTGGTTCCACGGGTGACACCTGCGGGGATGAAGCGTTGGCCTCACATCTGTGGGGGCACCGTGGACCCGTAGTCTGCAGGGATGAAGCGGTGGTCCCACATCTGTGGGGGCACCGCGGACCCATAGGTGTGGGGATGAAGTGGTGGTCCCACATCCGTGGGGGCACCGCGGACCAGTAGTGAGAACTCGTGAGTTCCCCAGACCCCCGTGAGAACCACCCGAGGCCCCGCAGACACCTGTGGGTCTGACCCGGGGCTCCCAGACATCCGCAGGCCTACCGTGGGGACCCAATTGTGGCCCACGGTGACCCAAGGAGACCACCTGGGGACCATGGCGCTTGGCGGGACCCATCAACAGGCCTCCAGAACCTGTGTGAAACAAGTTGCTGGTCCCCTGTAGGTCTGTCAGGTGCCCCGCCAGCCCGCCGGGGACTCGCGTGGGGCTGGGGTATGAACCCTGTATGTAAAAGAATAAATCATGTATTTATGGGGGGGCACAGGGGGTGGGTTATGTATTTAATAAATAGAATGATGTTTATGGTGGGGCGGTGTATTGTTTTTATTGTGGGTACTGGAGGTGGGGGGAGGGGGTATTGGCCCCAACGGTATGTGGGTAGGCCTCCCTTGTGGGTAGTGGGTGAGGGTGGTTAGGCCTCACGGGGTGGGGGGTTAGTGTGGGAGGGTATGTAGGTGCCCTGTGTGGTGGGTGAGGGTGGGTTAACCCCTTAATGACTGTAGTGGTTAATAACCGATATGGTGATTAAGGGGTTAGGGGACCTTACATTGGTTGTTTTTATTCTTGTGTCTGTTTTGCTGCAGCGGATGGGGCATTAGCAGGATGAAGATGAGGATGGCCTTCATCGTGGCAGCCGGACATGGGTGAGTACTATATGTATTTAATGTATTGATTGGTGTTTATTTATTTAAAATGGGCACATTCACTATTATCCATTTGTGGATAATAGTCATGTGGCCCATACTTTAGTACTGTTATGTGTTAAGGGGGGGAGGGATGGGGGGGTGGCAGATGACGGTCGGGAGTGGGGGGGGTGGTTATATGCTGGTGTTGGGGTGGGTGGTTATTTCTTTATTATAAATGGAGTGTTTTGACACTTTATTGGGGGGGCACATCATTGGTACTGCAGGCCTGCGGGTAACACCCGAGGGCCCCCGCGGGCCTATAGTATCATTGATGTGCATATATGTGTTTGTTAGGGGTTATAGGGGTTGTTGGGGTTATATATATATATATATATAACAAAAGAAAAGGGCTGCGCCTCTGCTTACGGTTATTAGGTGTATACAATTAAACTGGCTGTAATAATTCAACACTATATAAACTAGTAAGATGGTAAATATGTAAATAATATCTAGCACAAAAAATAAAAATAAAGCCTGTAAACCATAAGAATTAATAACAAAGGTAATACAATATATATGTAATCCAAATAAGGACAAAGAGTTGTAACAAAACCCAGTCCTCAGGAAAAGTCAATAGATGATGTTGGTTCTGGTGTAGAGGGTCTCCGGTGCTCTCAAAGTTGGAACAAACCCCATCACTAGGGAATCTAAAAGAAAAAGGGGAAGAGAGAGGCGCACGCCCATAGCGTAAAAATAGTAATTTTAATGAGGGGCGAAGGGCGGAGGGGATAAGAAAAGTGCACTTACAAAAGTACAATAAAATCAAGCATAATCGTGATATATAATCACCACCATCCGGTATAAGTTCGCAGCCCATTTGGGGTAATTCCTGTCTTGCAGTACCAGGATAACAACGTCCCAATAAAGTCAGGGTTAGTGATCTTCGGTAGACATGGTTGATGTCTGGAAAGTAGCTCCGAGTATTACAAGCCCTCTGCAGCAATTCGCGCGGATCAGTCAGTTCCAGAGCGCGGTGATGACGTCAGTGTTCAAATGCGTCTGACGTAATGAGCTCCTGATGCGTTCGTCCACTCACGGGTGTGACTTTCTCAAAGGGAAGTAAGGAGAAGGGGGAGGTCCGGTATTATATACCCAATAATCCATGATCCTTAAGGCTTAGAACGTCCCCCTCTTAGCTGAAAAGGTGCTTGATGTAATGGATGTAATTAGCAATGCCCGAAAATACATATTAAAAACCAAAAGTTGAATGGAGATGGACTCTGAGTAGAATAAAATAATAAATAAACAATAAAATATGATTAAAAAAAAATTATATATATAAAACAAATGGAACCGCTACTAGTGCATATAAGGAGAATAACCTATCATCAAACATGACAATAATTAAACAAATATTTAGATAAATAATCAATAGTACCATGAAACCCATAACAAAAAAGATACAAAGTACAAACAATACAAACCAATCAGGTATATAAAGCTCTATGGATCCAAAGGGGAGAAGAAACCCCCACCTTTTTTTTTGTACTAATTATAATGAATAATCTTGCCAGTACCAATCAGAGCCCTAAAAACTGTCTCAACAAAAGCATAAATAACAATTTAAATAGTTTTAAAAACAATAAACAATGAAAAAACAAAGTAAGAGAACCATAGTGGACCAAAAAAATATTAAACCCTTTATAATGGATAATTACCATTATTATCCTACGGTTCCTGCAATTCAAACAGACATAAGAATTATGGCGTCTATAAGCAACGAAACAATAGGATGTTCTCAGGAGGAATAAAAAACTAATGTGAAATACTGAAATGAGTGGGGTCGTATCGTGAATCAGTGTATAAATGTGAATATAAGAGTCAAATGTAAATCATAGTACATAAAATACTTAATATGGTGTGGGTTACTACCAATAAAATACGTTATATAATAAAAGAAACTAACTAATGTGATGCGAAAAATGTGACTAAAGTGTATATATATGTGACAATTAATTGTATGTGAACCCAATAACCCAAATGGATATAAATTTATAACAATGAATATATAATTACATTGAACGAATATTAAATTAATATTAAATTAATATCAAATTAATATTGTGATTACCCGACTCCAAGCTAGGAGGAGGGTGGGGGGGGGGGGGTCGGAGAAGGGGGGGGGGGGGGGGGCATTCATTAAGTCCACCCGGGCTTAAAGTGCCCAATTGGTGGATCCAAAAGGTTTCCCGCCTGCATAGGGTCTTGAACCAATCCCCTCCAATAGTATTTGGTGAGATGGTCTCAATTCCCATTATTTTCATAGTTTTAGGGTCTTGTTGATGTTGTTCCATCAACTGTCTTAGCACGTATGTTGTGTACCTGATCCAGTGTGGATGTAATTTAAAATATGTCGGACGCACCACCAGGACTCTTGGAACGAGGTTTTTGGAACACAGGAGAAATGCTATTAAAGGTCTCAACAACCATAGTTTGTCTAGACATTTTAAAACATTTCATCAACAAGACCCTAAAACTATGAAAATAATGGGAATTGAGACCATCTCACCAAATACTCTTGGAGGGGATCGGTTCAAGACCCTATGCAGGCGGGAAACCTTTTGGATCCACCAATTGGGCACTTTAAGCCCGGGTGGACTTAATGAATGCCTGGATGTGAGCACTTTTGTATGATGGTTCCTTGGACGTTTTTTCCTGTCAGACTTCCTCTGCCCTCTGCCATCCTTTGTCTGGATCTCTCCTTGGGGTAATATAGACC
>WSYH01010693.1:0-22592 GCA_036426205.1 Ascaphus truei | reverse complement strand
TTCCGCTATACAGAAATTTTATGACAGTAACACACTGATCCACCCATTAATTTGATGGCACTCAGCCTTCGTTATGAGTACATTGGACCCAGCGGGCAGGGCAGTGAAATCTCTGACGCATTGTCCTAAAGTGAGGAGACCATTTATAAGCACAGTTGTAACAAACGATTCCCCGCCCTTCTAATTCTTTACACACTATTATTTCACAATTGATCATTTATTTTTTTTAGTTGTGGAACATGGGTTTTAGCCCTGTGCACACACACACACACCCCCACACACACACCACACACACCACACACACAACACACCACCCCCACACACACACACACACACCACACACACACCAACAACACACACACCACACACACACACCACCACACAAACACACACACACACACGCAGGCATAAACAACATCTCTGGGCTTGAAGAGCTTACACACCAAGTGTGGTGTATAATAATAATAATAATAATAATAATAATACTAATAAATAATAATGATTTTCTCCTAAGGGACTCAAAAGCAGTTCACAGTTTACCAAAAGGAAAACCAAGAAGAAGAGAGAACAGCTAATGTTATAAGCGACCCCAACACAAGGAAAGTATTTTTACAATGCAGGATGGTAAGAGGGAGGCTGGAAAGATCAAGCCATGAGGCGGTTCTGAAATTAGCAGGTGAAAGCATTACACCGCGTCATCCAACGTTCACTGGAATACCCAAACACAACAAACCATGATACGGCAGGACCGGTTTGGCGTATCCGTTGGAGGGTGTAGGAAACAAGTTCAGCGATAGATATTATAGCCTCAGTACAAGAATCAGTACAGACAGCCTGGAAAAGGTCTGCTTAACTGTCTGGAAGTGGTTTTTTTCTTTAATCTTTTTTTGGTTAAGGATCCTACAATTTATTGTGAAAATTCTTCGGAATCCCGACCCTTTAAAGCACGTCTGAGATCAGATACATTGTAAGAAACCCCAACCCTCTCTAATAGCGCGTCTGAGATAAGATGCATTGTAAGGAACCCCAACCATCTCTAATAGCGCGTTATGAGATCAGATGCATTGTAAGGAACCCCAACCCTCTCTAATAGCGCTTCTGAGATCAGATGCATTTGTAAGGAACCCCAACCTCTCTAATAGCGAGTCTGAGATCAGATGCATTGATAAATTGTTCTGTATTTGGTACAGTTTTCAAAATTACCTTGAAAAAGCAGGGACCCTTTCTTGATGCCCGGGGAACCCAAGAGTGCCGATGAAAAACCCCTGTTGAAAAACACTGGTCTAGAACCCCCCCCACAAAAGGACCTACCGGAGATCAGTACAAAAGTAATGGAAATAGAGCGTGAGGAATTAGCTCTATTAGTTGGATATTTTCACTGATCTATAATTCACACTGCGTGAATTTCATACCCTAAAATGATCTTCCTTGCGGTATGCAGCACTTTTTTTTTTTTTTTTTATTTTTATTAATCATTATCTTTATTTTATGTACGCAGCCAAATCCACGTACGTTTGCCAGTCAGTGGGTGGCCAAAAAGGGCGCCATTTATTTTTTATTTCTCAAAACAACAATGACGTATCATTGTAAAGTTCAAAATCTTTACATCATTATTTATTTTTTAAAATACGAAGACACACGAAAAAACTATTATAATAAAAAGGGGGGGGGGGGGAATTAAAGAAGGTTTAAAATCAAAACAGATTGAAAGGGTTTTACAAGTGGTGCGTTCTTAAAAAACTCAAGGGGAAAGGGGCGCTCGCGGGATTGTTACAAGTATTAGTAGGCGGCAGTACAGGCTGTAGCAGACATAGGGATCCCAGCTATTAAAAAAGGCACAGAACTGTTTGTAATGACTCATGACTCATCTCTTGTCCTCACAGACTAATGCAAAACCTGCTGACTCAATGAAAATCATCACAGCCCCATGCTGGGCGGGGAATGTGATCTGCGAGAGGCATCTCCGGGCGTGTTGCCGCTTCCCAAACGCTGCAGGCCAAGGGAGGTACAGGAAGGCACTCCGTGGGGATTAACCAAGACATGAAGGGAAGCAGAGTGCTACGTTGCACAGGCAACCCATTCACATACCTGGGAATGATGGATGAACATTGTCACATACAACGTAGGAGTTATTCCAAATTAGCCCAGCGCAGTCTTTACAATGAAAAAGAAAAACGGGAGAATGGGACACTCATTGGAGCCGAACGCCGTCAATTGTGGTCGTCGACACCCACAATTGGAGTAAGATAGACCGTGGAAACGAGGGCTGGCAGAGAGGAACCACGGTGGCCACGTTCTGATCTGCTGTAAGATCTCAGACCCCACTTGAGCCTGCATCTACCCCAAGCTGTTTAAATTCCCCTAGGTATTTTAGCCCTACCAACTCTGCTGGAAGGCCATTCCACGGGACTCACCTCTTTTCCGTTGATGTACTCCTCACATTTCCCCTTCGCTGGCACTCTCCAGGTCCGAGAAGGACCTTTGGTTATTAGCCCTTCTTTTCTTGAAATATGCTTCACGCCTGTTACTTTGTTAAACCCCTTTATACGTATGAGAGCACCAATCATTCCACGTACCCCTTTTTTTTCTTTGCGCGCCCCTGCCTGCTTTCCCTGCCCTCCCCCTGTCTTGACCTCCTCTAGCATTAGGCAGCGTCATTTGACCGCAAGTTGTCATGGCGACGCACCGCCAGAATCCGACGTCACAGCATTAAAATGTTGTGGGAAGGCGCTTGTGCTCTATAAGCGCCGCATCAAAACCCCAGAAAAACTAGGCCTTTCCCCCCAGTTTGCGCAAACCCAGCTCCTCGCCAGCGTTTCTCAAACATGGGGCTCTCTAACCTGAAAGACGGCTTTCTGAAAAATAAAAAAATTAGTGTTGTATTTTAGTGGCATCAACCAAAGCTGCACGCAACTACCCTATGAAATTAGCAGCAAAGTGCAATTTGTCTCACGGTAATGTAAATATATATGGCTATTACAGATGTTTGCAAGGTTCACGATTACAATAAGCGTGTGGACCTTCCATTCCTAAAGGTGTTTTTTGATTCGCCCCCCTGGAGACCTGGTAGATGATGACACAAGCCTGGAATTTGTTTGTTGGTCTTTGGCTTGGGCATTCGTAGTACGTTAAACATATACGATGCCAAAAACCGGCGTTGTTAACGCTCGAGTGCTTGCAATTAATTTGCAAGCCTGAATTCAGAGCCAAGTGGAAATTGGTTCAAGCAGCAGTCTGGTCCCCCACATACAAAAAGAAAAAGAAAAACGGAGGGGAATCTAAGGTGCTAGGATATTGGCACCCAAAGCCTGTTCATGATTTTATTTTAGGTTTCACTTTAGCATTACAATCCTGGATGTCATCACCTATGCTAGAGGGTTAGACAGCTTCTGGGGGAGAGCGTTTTCATTTTAAGCTCCTGGGAACTTATACATTTCCAAACACTCAGCCTCCAAAATAGAACTGATTTAAAAAAAAAGATAAACAGCATTGGAAAGAGCAAAAAAAAAAAAAGAGCTCAAAGTAATAAATTAAGCAGCACGACTGCGCTTAAAAGCATGAAGGCACTTAGATGGATTCTGGAATTGACGATCTGTATAGGCACCAGTTTGAGCACACAGGCCCAAGTTTAGGAAGCGGTGCTTGCTAAGAAGACCATCTTACAGCTATTCAAGTGAAGGGCTTGAAGGTATGGTCCCAGTGTTGCCACCCCTAGAAAAGATATATAACAGCAGAGGCTATTACCATATATAGAAAGGACTGTTCTCACATCTTCAGTAAAGCCAACAGAACAGTCTGCTGGGGATAGTAGCAGTACTCTATGAAAACGCCAGGAAAGACATTACAGGGACATCAGTTTATCTGCGAGACGCTTGAGGCGATAAAACCGGCCAACACGAAAGATGGGAGACAGCAACGAGGACATGGACAGAGACCTGATGCTTTTGATTAAGCACATTCAGACGGCAGCTAAGAACGCTAGTGCCAGTAATGGAAAACACTGTTTGCTTCGACCAATGCCAAGTTAAACCCAGACCTGGGGCAAATCCAATACATTTGAGGATATGGGAACCATGCTGTCCAGATTTATAGTATTCGGCAATTGAGATAAACCCGTCACCCATATCACTCTCCTCCGTTGTGGCGAGCCTGCAGCTGGTCAAACTTTGTAACTTTGCATAGGGTGGCCAACGCCAATCGATGCCGACAAGCTTGTATAAAGAGGCCTTACGGCTTTTGAACCACCTTACAAAACAAGTGTCGTACCAATCGCTCGTCATACTGATTCACAGCCAGATAAATGTGTTTGAGGAGGTTGTACATGCCCAATATTGAAAGTAACAGTACTTGCATCCTCTTACCCCCCATGGTTTTTCTCCCCCACCCCCCCCCTCATTCTGATTTTACCGCTTACCCTTCCCCCATCAACAAGAAAAACCCAAACAAACTGAGTTCTACAAAAATATCATCTCAAAAAAAAAAAAAACAAAAAAAAAAAAATTTTGTTGATACACCCAAAAAAAAGTGGCTTTAAAGGGAACCATAAAAACCTGTCTTCGAAGTGCTAAAAAAAAATTAAATAAAAATAAATCCAGTGGACAGGCTGACCCCAAGGTCTTCATAAAATCCCAGATTTTGATTTATGTGTAAAGGTGAAGTGCCCCTCTTGGGGTGGAACATTAAGCCCAAACACGTTGCATTGAAGGCAACTTAGCCTATGGAACATCCATTATATTCAAAGTCGTGGAGTTCCACTTCGGTTTGGAAGAGGGAGTCCAACAGATGCTTTCAATCAACCCCACAACTTTCACGTCACTCCCCATTTCCCCTCTTTTGATCCACGGAAATTGACAAGAGGAAATTCTGCACTTGATATCAAAGGAGGGCTGGCCTCGATCAGTGAAAGGTGAGGGTTGCCAGTGTTAGACTTTCCCCCCAAAAAATGTTTTACAAAACAACAGTCCTCCAAACAGAGACACTACAATGAAATGTGTTGGTATACAAGAAGGAAATATGAGAATAGAAAGAAATAGTTTTATTTGGGAGGTGGGGGGGGAGGCAGCGAGGAATAGAGAAATTATTATTCTAGTCAGTGAATACAGCGTGTTTGGTATAGACAAATACCTATAATAGAGAATAGAGAAATAGAGAACGCCCTCATCGTAAATAACTCTTTCAAAACAGCAAAGGAGGGGGGGGGGGAAACACTATTTGTTCACGATAAGCAGGTTAGAGAAATATTTGCCAAAATGACACAAAAAGGCTACAGGGACAGAAAGCCTTATTTAGTACACACCTGCGTTTTTCAGCACGCAAACCTGAAAATCCCGAGTTCTTAACACGTAGACAATTAGCTGTTTGGGAAACACATCAGCCTCGCCGTTCCCCCACCCCCCCAACCAACCCTACGCAGAAGACCAACCAACTATTTGGGATGAACTACTGAACTGGTACCAAACTGCCAGTCCAAGACCACTAAAGAGCGCAGGTTTTAGGGGTATCCTACTTGAGCACCTGGCGTGGAGCCCTCTGAAACAAGAGGTGGGGGATCTGGAGGACTCGAGTTTGGGATCCAGTTGACAAATGAACGAGGCTTGTCTCAACAGTGTAATCCACTTGTTGTAACTGTCCATTTCTCCAACATCCTCGGTCATTCATGTAACATTTCATTTGCCACTTTTTTCATCTCCCAGTGAGCTCCCGTGGTGGTCCAAACACACCCCCCCCTCCCCAGGCTTGGTGAAAACACAGGCTTTTCTATGATATAAAAGGTTAATCCAAAAAACAAGATCTGTTCTGGCAGCCTCCCCACCCAGCGAGTAACATCGCCTACTAAATCAAGAGGACAGTCGGAGAGCTAAGAACCCGCAAGTCACAAGGAAGATATGCAAGATATGAACAAAAAACCTCAAGTGCTCGAACGTTTCCAAAAACTTCCGCGTGGGCAAGAGGAACCGTCAAGAAACACGCGGCGGCACGTACCGAGGAAGAGAATATTGAGTACAGATCAGTCCAGTAGTGAAGGACACAGGAATCTGCAGTCACCATGGTGACCGTACACAGGGCTCGGTGATCCAGATTAAACTCCAGAGACATCATATTTAAAAACACTTCTCTCGCAGATTTTTTAAAAATAAAAAAAATAGCATTAGAAGAGGATTATGGCGCATTAAATAACAGGGTAGGAGAGGGGGTCAAGACATTTGCAATGACCCAGCTAAAAAATGCGCTCACTGTCCATGGTAATTGAAACCCATGCTTCTTGGCTTCCTGTCGCCTCCGAGAGGCCCGCTGGTATATTGCATGCCCACGTGTTTTGTATTATCTTGGTGCCCGTTAATTTCTCGGATTAGGAGAGACAGTTACGTCAGTGAAGTCCATAGCAGCAGCAACAAGCTGGGCCTCAGATCCATGAGAATAGCTTTGAGGTCTTTGGGGGGGGTAGTAGTCAGTGACATTTTAAAGGCCTCGAAACGTGCTTCAGATCGCCACCATCTCAGACCCGCCGACGCGTGGTCTGCTTTCTGTACACAGAATAAACGGTCGTCCTGGGGATCATGAGTCTCAATAAACCTTCAACACTGGATGAGGCAAACCTAATCCCTGGAGAAAACATGAGGGGGGTGCGTATGCTTCGGTCCTTTCGTACAGGGGTCCTCCTGAGTGCCGGTGTGTGCCCTAGACGGGTCGGCTCTGGCGGGTCCGGGTAATCTAAGTTGCGTAGTGCTATTTCGGTACTTTTCTTCGGGTTTTGGCGTTGTCGGGTCGCGTGGTTTTTTCCCTTGTATGTCCACAGTTCCGTCATTCTTCCCCTCGTTTGTTGGCCCCGCGGTAGAGTCTTGCTATGAGGGGCAGTTGGCCGGGTGGTCTTTTGTCTCGCCCTCTCGGATGAACTTCAGACGGTGTTCGGCCGGGGCGGTTCTCGCGGCGAGGCCGGGGGATGGTAGCAGGTGTTTTTATAGTGGTCCATGGGTCCGTCATCGCGTTCGTCCTTTGGCGGCAGGGGTGTTTCCTCTCGGACTACCAGCTGTGGCGACCCGTAGTCCGTGTTGATGATGGTTACTTTCACTGGAGCGTCCCTGACCGGAGGTCGCTGCGGGTGAATCGGGGCCTCACGTTTAGTCCGGGGGGGTCCGGCCTAGCGTCTCGGTCGTCCGGGTTCTCAGGCGCTCATGGGTTCGATGTCCTGGGGCCGCTTGGGAGCCGGCCGGGGCGGGGAGAGTTCGCAGCCGGGGGTGGCGTCGGTGTCGTTTGTGTTTTGGTTGTTTATCGCCGGGGTGGAGATCTGGATCCAGAAGGTTTTTCTACAAAAATAAAATAATAAAAAAAAAGTTAGATACAAGAGTATTACAGCGAAATGATGCGCACTTCACAAATAATCCAGTTATAACTGTCCTGCGCCAAAAGGTGGCACACGCCCGAACAGAATTAACTCATCAGCTACCAGCAAAGTATTGCCAGTCGAGTTTAAAATAAAACAAGGCATCCCCATCCCAAAAAAATGATTTATATGACCAGGGGGTGGCCATCTTCAGTTCAAGGCCACCAACAGGTCAGGATATTCTGCCTCAGCACAGATGGCTCAATGAGTCCCGCTTCAGTACAAGTATCTCCATCAGTGTCTGCTTCAGCACAGGCTCAGTCTTTGACGAGTCCACCAGTCACCAATTAAGGCACCTGTGCTGAAGCAGGGAGATCCCGACCTGTTGGGGGCTCTAGAGAACTTGAGATGCCGCACTGGTCTATAGGTGTTCCCACCCCAAGGGGGTGTTATATAATAATAATAAAAGAAGTTATAGCCCTAGAAGCAGCCAGCATTCCAGCCGGTTGTGCTGCCGATAATCCTTCTGGCAGGCTCTCCATTCTGGCATAGCGGGACGGTCTGGCCTACTTTATCTAAGAACAAATGAAAACTCCCAGGACCTTAACCCATGGTTTTCACGGAAATAAATGGACCACTACGTGTTGTTTTCTTATTGTAAGCCTGGAAGAGAGTCCCCGGAGGGACCTCTCCGTCAGCAGAGCTTACACAGATACACATGTAACTCTCAGCCTCACACGTTACAAATAAAGACAATAAAAATAATAAAAATAAAAAAAAAGGCAATTTACATTGTTGCCCCCCCCTACAATGGTTAGTTCCATCCTATTCGGTTGTGACCTAGAATTAGACTAGGGGGGCAAACCTCAGTCCTCAAGGTACACCAACAGGTCAGGTCTTGAAGGATGTCTACGCTTCAGCACAGTGGTCAGAGGCTGTCAGTCAGTCAAAGGCCGAGCCACCTGTATGAAGCAGGGATCATGAAAACCTGACAATAAATGGATTATAAGGGACATCAAACCAGGGTGGGTGAGGGGGGGGTGACGTGGGTGGGTGTGTGTGGTGGACAGTACAGATCACCTATAGATAAAAAATACAGCTGCAACCAGTTTAGGGTACTCAGATCCAATAGCTGTAAAACTTACATCGTTGATGCGTACAGTATGTGTTTTTTTTTTTAAAACCCAATCAATTTTAAAATATCTTACATAAAATACAAAGTGTGAGCACAGTCCTGTCTCACGCAGGTCTTGCAACCGTGATTTCCCCCATTATCTCTTGGTATATGCAGCAGGGATCGGGAAATGACATGGCAAATGAGCCAACCGGAACATGGTCAGCTGACACGTGGGAGATCTCTCTAGCGCCAAGGTTTGGGGCGATGTGAACGCATGTTGAGCAAGACCTCCCCTTCCACCGGCAAGTCCCTCTTATGTTCTATGGCCTGGTCCCAGGAGCGAGGAAGGAGCATTTAATGTGCCCCTTCCATGACGACTAATAGACGGAAATAAAGTCTGGGTGTATTTGGCGCACGACACAGCATTTGTAACGCTATCCTCATTGGTAAACAGCACGGCACAACGCCATGAATTGGCAAAGGCTACAGAATCATAAAGCATTCAATGAAACTAAAGCATTCCGGAATAGTATTGGGTGTTAAAATTGAGTTAAGGCTCGATTCCAACTTGAATGTAGGTACAACATAGCGATATCATATATAGTAATATTCGTTATACTTACCATGTGAAATCTCTTAAGGCAAAAGAAAGTAGATTCTTATTTTAGCTACAATCATCAGGACGGAAAAAACAAAGGAAATGTACCTTGCGGTGGCCATCTCCAGTCCCCAAGGCCACACAAAAAACCCCAGGCTCTCAGGGTATCCCTGCTTCAGCACAGGTGGCTCAGTCATAATGATTGTAGTAGTTCTAATGACAGCCACCTGTGCTGAAGCAGGGATATCCTGAGAACCTGGGGGGGCTTGAGCACCCTGGGCTAGAGATAAAGCCAGGGGGGGTAGAGGCAAGTGGGCGGGGGACGATGGAAGTCGTTTCCGCCAGCCCATCGCCGGACAAAGGCCCGGCGCACGTGGGTACGGCTACGGTTGACGGGGCCAGCGGGTCAAGGCCAGTCTGACCCTGCCACTTATAACCCATTAAACGAGCATCCTGGCAGGGACTAGCAGTTACGCCATTATTATATATAAACAAACGCTGTGCCTTTTATACCTCCAGACCGAGGTATATCGTATCTGTATGTGTTATGTGGGTAATGGTAAAAGAAGGGATGGGGGGGCTCTCTCCGCAGCCTCCCTGGACAAGGTCAGGTTTGAAGGATATCCTGCTTCAGCACAGGTGGTGCAGGGATATCCTGAAAACCGGACGTGTTGGTAGCTCGAGGGACTGGGAGTTGGCCGGCCCATGATCTAGACAATTCCAGTTCGCTCTATTACACAGCTGGGAATACTGTGGGATGGGCTGAACCCTTGCGATTCCTCACCAGCAGAACGTAACGGAAGCGCTCTGAGTGTTATATCACCCCAGCTGGTACGGTTGATCTCACGTGGATACTTCCAATGTCAACTGCTCATAGTTGCACGATTTGAGAGTTCTTCACTGGGGAAATTAAAACATTTGTTTTCCTTCCAAACCTCAGTGGTCTCTTCTTCATGCGTCCAGGTAGGACTAATCCACTTCATTGGATGGATGGAAAATGAGGAGGGGAGGGGGGGGGGGGGGAATATGACCATGGCTTGTCAATCACTGCTCTGCTTCTGAAGTCATGCCCATAATGCCTTGTATAGAACTATGCAAGGCATTGTGGGGCACAGCTTCGGGCCGCAATCTTCCTTGTACTAACCCCCCTAATGGTGGACAAGTGACCACCGGCGGTGGACAGGGCAGTTAGGCGACCTTTTCCCAGTACACATGCAGAGAAGAAGGTTTAAAAGCCCCATACAACAGAATGTCAAGTTAAGGCCGCCCACGTTAGCCCACAAATCATACGTCTTCAGGACCGACACCGCCACTAGAACGATGCTCGGTGCGCGTGTTCCGGAACTTTCAATATAGGGATTCCAAACGCAGTCATACAATGCACAGGGGGAATGTAACGTTACAACCAATTAACAAAAAGCAGCGGTTTCATCCTGTAAGTGCAGCGGGAAGGCTGCGGTTACTCACCATATTACTCACGTCACATGCAACGTTAAAAAACACTTGCACTTTATGGGCTAAGTGTTGCGATCACAGATCATGACCAATTCACTTATCGGAGATCTGACTTAGAAAGATTGCTCGTGGTCCCCAAGGTTCAGCAAAGTATCCGGCGCTCCTCCTCCTCCTCTTACCGTGCACCCCACAATGGAAACAGACTACCGAAGACTCACACACACCAGTCTAAGTCCTTTCAAAACTAAAGCTGGACTCACTTTTAATCTGGTCTGTAACTGCTACATACGCCCTAAACACATCTCGTACTGTACATGCAATGTCTTGAGTATAGGTACCACCCTGCTCACTTCATGTAACCATGTATTTGTCATTCATAACTTCTGTGCCCAGCACATACGTGAAAACAAGAGGGTAACTAAAGTATTACTTCTGGTAACACATGTTTAACAAAATAAAATGTCAAACAAAAGCTCCGTCCTTCCTCTCGGCAATGGGACAGAGCTAATCTATGTTGGCATGAGTTCACAGAGGGATGACACAAGTCTGCGTGTGACATGCGCGCTCTGGGCAGCTGTCACACAAAGTAACACGTATCGGCCGGGCACTCAGCACTGCTCCAGCCAGCAAGAGTCTGACCTGATAAACCCAAGTGTACACTTTGAATAAAACAGACTGCGCCCTGTGACCACAGGAAAGGCTCTCCGAGATCCCTCTGTAATTGCCTGGCTCTTGCAGCAGACTCGTGGCAATAACCGCAGTCAGTCGTGTCTCTGCCTCGTGCAGGTATTGACATGGTGGTCTGGGAGCAATTAACCCTTCTGTGTTACCGGGCCTGCAAAACCATTACCCCGCAATGAATGAAGGGTGTTGAAATAATATTAAGGCTCCACACAAAAACATACATGAACAGAATTGGGATGTAACATACTTCTCCTTTATCACAGCATCTCCAGGGAAAAATTGGAACTAAATAAAAAATGCAACTCCAGAATAAGACATTGCTATGTGTTTGTTGCAAGAGCTTTAAAATAATTACTACGAACAGTACTACAATGTGAGGAGGAAAAGATATTCGGGGGGGGGGGGGGGGGGGGGGCTCAATTATCATTCTGCAATGTCGTTACTTAGAATGGATAACCCTGTTCATTTAATGTTACCATGTATTTCTCATCATAACTGTGCCCAGGACATACTTGAAACAGAGATAACTCAATGTATTACGTCCTGGTAAAACATTTTATAAATACTCCTTATGGTGTGCAAACAAATGGATGTAAAGATTAAATGTACTGTAATATATTTACTGCTGACCATGGTTTTGTATTCTAAGGGTCACATTCAAGAGTCTTCATTGGAATCCCCCCTTAGTAAATTTAGGCCCATCGGCTTTTTCATCGGGGCATGCCTTCGAAATAAAGTTGCGGCGTCTCGATCAATAAAACAGGACGATATTTGAATTATTTGTCTCCAATACGTTGCAGGGCCCTCCGTCAGGAAAGCGGGTAAGCAGTCCCAGTTACAAACACATAGTGGGGTACTCAAACCACCGAACAAAGTTCTCTGCCCTCCCTCTAGATGCAATTAATAATAGCAGCTGTACTGTAGGCAAGACATACAAAGCATTGATTAAGAATGACGTGGGAACTCGTTGATAGAACGTCCATGCAAAAGGTCAGTAAAAAGACAAAGAAAAGACAAAACTGTTTTTGTTTGTATCTTCATTCAAATCGTTTAGTTTAATGGAATTTTTTTTTGGCATTTGAATTGTTCTCTATCCATGTATTTAAAGAGTGGAACTAACGATGTTGGGATACCCACGCAACCAGTGATCGCTGACAAATACTGTACAATACTAAAAGGATTGTTATCGGACCACAACACAGAGAGGGAACCGGCACACATGTTCTATAGATAAAAAAAAAAATAATCACAGCTGCAACCAGATTAGGGTCTTAGATGCAATGGCCAGCAGCAGACTTGCACAGTGAGAGATAGAGAGATAGATCTGCCCAACTTATCAAACAACAACAACAAAAAATTTTAAATATCTTTAAATAAAAAGACCAAGTGTGAGCACATTCATATGTCTCACGCAGGTCTGCACCCCTGCTTTTCCCCATTATCTCTTGGCATACTGCAGCCAGGGATTTGGGAAATGACATGCAAATGAGCACACCGGAACATGGTCAGCTGACACGTGGGAGATCTCTCTAGCGCCAAGGTTTGGGGCGATGTGAACGCATGTTGAGCAAGACCTCCCCCTTCCACCGGCAAAGCCCCTCTTATTTCCTATGGCCTGGTCCAGGAGCGAGAAGGCGCATTTAATGTGCCCCTTCCATGACGACTAATAGAAGGAAAATAAAAAGTCTGGGTGTATTCTGGCGCACGACACGCATTGTAACGCTATCCTCATGGTAAACGCACGGCACACGCCACTGAATTGGCAAAGGCTACAGAATCACTAAAGCATTCAACTTGGAAACTAAAGCTTCTCTGGAATAGTATTGGTTGTTAAATGAGTTTAAGGCTCGTTCCAACTTGAATGTAGGTACAACATAGCGATATCCCATATATTAGGAATATAGTTATACTTACCATGTGAAATCTCTTAAAGGCAGAAAGTAGTATTCACTATTTTATGCTACCATCATCAGGACGGAAAAAAAAAAAAAAGGAAAAAATTTACCTTGTAGTGGCGATCTCCAGTCCTCAAGGGCCACCAACACCCCAGGCTCTCAGGATATTCCTGCTTCAGACAGTGGCTCAGTCATGACAGCACCTGTGCTGAAGCAAGGATATCCTGAAATTCTGGGGTGTTGGTGGCGGCCCTTGAGGACTGTGAGTTGGCCACCTGTGATCTCAAAGGATTAACCCCTTTTTTAAAACACACTTGAAATCAATTCGCAATAAGTTACACCCACTCGTCAGCAAAAGGATAACATTTATTTTTTAAAACCCATAATAAATGTATTATAATAAGGTATATATTTTTTTTACATTTGTCATCATGTAAATATTCTGGAATCCCACGTGAAAGGAAAAAAAAGGAGTTAACACAGGGAATTTAACCCAAGGACCTCATCAGCGACTGTGTTTATTTTTGTGTTAGTTTTGCAGAATTGAGTCTGCCAGCAATTTGTCAGAAAAGACCCTGAAATATCCACAAGACAAAAAAGGTCAAAGACAGAGTTGATAAATCTACATGTCTGGTTTTTTTTCCTCTCCCCCATTAGCGCAGACTTGAGTTGTATAGGAACTGTGCAATTTCACTGTCTTCATAAAATATACTTCAAATCTCAAAAGCAGCAGGCATTCGCATTCCTGAATGTCACATGGGACATTAAATGGGAACTTAAAGAAAAAATAAATAATCTATATATGTTCCTATAGCTGGGTGTGTTCCCGGGCCCTTCCAAAACAGCAGCCTCCCATGTTCTAAAGAAAAGCGCTAAGTGTTTGGGTAAATGCCAGACACGCACCGTAAAAAATAACCAAAGCATCAGGTATTTTCATTGTGATCATATTGGTAGCATGTGTAGAACTACTGATACACTATACCCAGTCACCTCACACTATACAAAGTCACCTCACACTATACAAAGTCACCTCACACTATACAAAGTCACCTCACACTATACAAGTCACTCACTGTATACTATACAGCGGCAAGAAGCAAAGCTGGTACTGAAAATTACTTCCATCATGGGAGATGTGTGTCCAATTAACAGCATCATTATAAGCCCTTTTGATTATGCTGTAAAACTGTATCCCTAGTGCTGGAGAAGAGGTCTACACTATTCAAATGGGACAAAGATCTTTCTGAGCATGAGAAGAAGAGAGGCTCCATGGCATATTGAACAGAGGTAAGATTAATGTTTGTGAACAGTAGTGAGTGTGTATGTATGCGTGTCTTTATTTATATAGCCCACAGTGTAATCAGTGCTTACAAGGACAGGGAATTAAACTACAATAAGCGCAGCAAGTCAGACAATAGGAAAGGAAATCCGCCCCGGAGAGCTTACAATCTAAGTGGTATGGTGAGAGACTTCCAGAGACAGCAGGTGAGGGAGGGAATAAGTGCAGTAATTGAAAGTCATGGTAGGAGTGACGTGGGTGTGGGACAGTAGCCAGGAGTAGAGGGGTATTATGAGGCTCCAGTCAAGAGATGTGTTTTCAGGTTTTGTCTTGCAGGTGGGGAGAGCGGGCGCTCGGCGTTATACGGAGTGCGAGGGAGACAGGTACGGGGGCAGTGAGGGAAAAAGATTTAGAGAGAGTGTAATAGAGGTGAAAAGGGGTGGAGAGGAGCAGCTATGGGCAGAGCGCAGGAGTCTAGCAGGGGCATAGCGGAGATCAAAGCCGATATGAAGATTTGTAAGGAATGCCTGTGTGGGTGGTAACATTATAGGTTTTAGAGTTTGGAAAAGAGTTCAAATGGAAACAGACAGAAGAGAGAGCAGTGTTAAGGCAGTCTGTAGGTTTTACGTTTATTAGGATATGGGGAAAGGGCCTTTCATCACAGCGGGAGCAGAGCCATTTATCTGTAGTCCGATACTTTTTAAACTGATAACACAAAAGAAATGATACAGCATGAGACAATGCAAGAAAAAGGGAAGAAAAAGTTGTGCAGATGGATATGGTAAAAGGGGTTGATTGAGGTAGACACAGGAGACCTCATTGGGGGGGGGGGGAACAAAAACAGCTGGCAGTGTAATAGGGTCTGGGGTCTGATAATAAGTAGGATGCATAGGTGGGAGGGATGGTCATTATCTGCAGCAAATGCCAATATATTAATTCAGTTCTTGCTAACGTAGGGGTGGGTTTAACTACATGACAATGCCTCTTCAAAGCAACAGCAGGAGGTCAATACTTGGACAGTGCCGTCATTTATGTTACAGTATAATTACATGGCGAGCAAGAAAAACAGGGCACTTGTTCACCCAGCAGCAGGTTACAACAAAATACTTGTTCAGTCTAACCCCAAGATACAAGCCTGACATTATTCCACCATCGGTGCAATATACAAGGAGGACACTTCTGACAGAGAAGTGCAACATGTATGCACGGAGGAAACTTAGGGGAGAAGGAGTCCTGAGCCTCAAAGAGCCCAAGAAAGAACTACACAAAGGGATATAGACCCTAAAAATCCAACCAACATTGGGGCATGAAAGGGCCTTACCAGCACAGCCAATCGGTTTACATTGGAGCTTGGAAGCAGAGAGAAGCAGCGCTCTGCATAGATCACTGGCATCAAAAGAGTTAATTATATTTGTATATAGCCTCCCCCCCATGTGAAAAGCACCTGTTAACCCCTTCACTGCTAGGGGGTATGGACGTTGCTGGACCCTGGGTTCCTCAGGCAGGTGAGGAGGTAACACTCCATGACATATTAGGGGGGGGGGTCTACTTGAATCGTGGCTTCACTCGCAGTCACACATTCTCATGGGGGTTCCACTCCCCTCTATTATAACCCCTTGATGGAGTCCCGGCAAGAGACACCCCCTCCCCAACAAGCCTGGCCAGCAGGGGGTCAAAACGGGGAGGGCGTGTTAACTCCCTCGGTGACGGAGGGATAAAGTGGATTAAAAGGGGAGGTTGGGGAGGGTTAACCCTTTTTCAGGTATCCCTTACTGAGAAGGGAAATAACGCAAGAGTAGTTTTTCAGGCACTCACCTGTTCCAGCTCGGACACGCAGCCCAGTATTTCGTGGTGTTCGTGGGCAGAACAATGCGTGGGGAACTCGCTGGGTGGGAGGTTCTGTGTGTGGTTGTGATCCAGGGTTCTGTGTAGAATTTCTCACTCCCCCAGCCAGTTACTGACTGCCCGACTCCCCCTTCCCTCCTCTGATCTTCTTTTGTGGGACGCTGGGAGCAGCGTCATCTCCAGGCAAAGCCAGTCCCTCAGTCGGAGTCTACACACCCACACCACCCCCCCTCCCTCCTAGAGCCCGGACGGGGGAGGAGACCAAAAATAATAAATGAAATGGAAGCACGCCCCCTCCCGAAAAAAAAGTCAGTTGAGAGCGCAGGTAAAGTCTGAACCTGTCCGCATACTTACAGCAGCTAGAAACGCTCCGTGTGATCCCACGCGTGGGGATTTCCCCCAGCGTTCTGCGTTTGGAAGCGGCGGCTCCCGGGCAGAGTTCCATGCGTTCATCCTGCACACACAAACGTTCGGCTCCCAGGCAGAGATCTAAGATTCTCCAACGTTTGTTGTGGAACGTTCGGCTCCCAGGCAAAGCTCGTAGCGCACAACGTTTGTTTTGGAACGTTCGGCTCCCAGGCAAAGCTCAAAGGTTCCTCCCAACGTTCTGTTTTGGAACGTTCGATGACTTGGGCGAGTTCCCAGCGGGGGCCCTCCACGGCGTGTTATGTTTTGTCTTTCAGAACGGTTGCAGTCAGAACGTTGTACAGACTGGAAGGAGGACCCCCCCGTACCCGTCTCCCTACCGCCCCCCCATAGCTCGCTGGCAGTCCTTACGCACACTCCTCACCCCCGCCCCCGACAAAAGACCTCTCACGCCGGATGCCGCGTCACTGCTACAACAGCAACAAACCACCAGTATGTGAGGCGAGGAGGGGACCCGGCTGCTCTCCCTCCCCTCCTTGCTTCTATCCTCCGCCTCTTCCAGGGCCGCTCTCCGTCATGCGCAGCCCGGGCCCTCCTGCGAGCGCTAGACATGGGGGTGTCAGACGGACTCGTGTCCTCTGCACAGTGGGGGATCTTTACGGTGCATCTAAGTTAATGTGACACACAGGGGCTTAGAAAGGGTCACCCCCCCCCCCCCCCGTCCTCCGGTTATATTTTGACATGGTTATGTATGTTACTGATTTTGCATGTACAGCTCCCCTACTCAAAAATAGTTCCTACACTTTGACATTATAATACATTTTTTATTTTTTAAGTGTGACGGGCAGTTAACCAAACCAGTGCTATATTTGGGTGTAGTATCATAATGTCCTCCACTGCAAACCCAGCCAATGCCGGGCACAAGTCCAATGGGGAGTGTTGGTCTCATGGCGACAGAATTGGAAAATTAGCCAAGAACCCAACGGCAGGACAACAAATCCGAAGCGTGTGGAAGCACTAGAGGACGTATTGAACATCCTGCCGCTGGCCTCTACAACGCATCGCTCCCTACCTTGTAGAAGAGGAGCGATGTCGTTTACAGAGAATACCTACCTCCGCTGCAATACAAAACAACATCACTGCCAAATGCTCAAAGAACTAGAGTGGTCATCACTGAGTCTAGGCGCAAAGTTCATGTCTCCTGTCTGCCTTCAAATACTTGTCTACCCGTCTACCTGAACAAGCTCCTCACCCTACCACATGCAGCACTTATCTGAGATCTGACTCCAAAAGTCTTCATGGTCCAAGGTTCAACAAAGTATCCGGCCGCTCCTTGTCTACCGTGCACCCCAAAACTAGAACAATCTACGGAGACTCTCACAGCCGCCACCAGTCTAATTCTTTCAAAACTAAAGCTGTCTCTCATTTTAATCTGGACGTAACTGTTACATACGCCTATAATATATATTATATCTAACTCTGCATGCAATGTATATAATGTATACCCTGCACATTTAATGTAACTGTATTTGTAACCATGTGTTTGTCATCAGAACTCTTTGCCCAGGACACTTGAAAACGAGCAGTAACTCTCACTTCCTGGTAACATATTTGATAAATATAATTGTAACTACTCTAGGTAAGTCTCCCCCCCCCTTTTTTTTTTTACCGGGGGCCCTGCTGCCAGCATGAATTGAGCCCGCAAAGCCTTACGTCCCCAATGAACATTGTCAACTTTGTTCAGAGCAGAGTGGACAAAATCCTTAAAGACAAACGTTTCGATGTTATGTTGGGCAGAGATTTTAATGTAGCTCAAGATCCACTTTTGGACAAGTTAGGGCAAAGTTACAACAAAGGGGGTTACTTCCAGGTCAGAAGAGTGTAAAGATTATGCGGGAGGCACTAGGGGTGACAGACAGGTGGAGATGACTCAATCCCACAGAGAGGGAGTATACCTTCTCCCACCTACACACTTCATTTTCAGAATTGATTATTTAAGTGATCACTTATTTAAAAAATGGGTACAGCCCCCACTGAAAATATCATGATTTGCGACCATGCCCCAATTTGGACAGCCTAAATGTAGGGCAGAAAAGACATAAAAGAGATGTGGATGTGTCCCTCACACTTACACCAATAATGAGGAGTTTAAAGCATACCGATGAAATAGCTGGTATCAATTTAAGGACAACGCTACTCATCAAAGACAAGGGAAAACTACTGGGAAACGGCGAAGGTTGGTGGGAAGAGACAGAGGTTGGGCCCAAGTTCCATGGCTGCTGGGGCCTCTGCTTCATGAGGGGGTGGGGGGGTTCACTCCATAGCCTATTCAGTGGGGGGGGGAGTGGGGAGGAATTAGTGAGGAGCGGAGTTGTTTATGGATGAGAGGGATGATGCCAAGAGGAGGTGTGTGGGGGGTGAGGTGCTCACAAGGTAACTGACACAGGGACCCTGGTGGAAACTTAAAAAAAAAATATTTGGGGGCCCTTTAAAAAAAAGTTGCCGTAGGGCCCAAATAATTTAATTATGCCACTGGCTACAACTGTCAAAGAATCTGGGGGAGGGGGGTGTCACATTTCCCCGATATCAAAAAGTGTAATCGGCTTGTATTGTAAAACATGCGGTGGGATTAGTATACTGGGGGGGGGGGATGTCCATTCAATTCTGGAAATGGAACAACACCAGGTACATCCTTTGACCTTAATAAAGATATTACATGTGAAGTGGGGCTCATTACCGCTGGAGATCAAAGATAACCCATTGGTAAGAGATACGCATGCAGCATGGAAGACAATAAACATCTAGTATGGCATTATCTTCGCACAATCTCTGCATTTTCTACCTATTGGAGGCAATACACATTTTCTGCCAGGCCAAAATCCGGCAACCTCTAAATGATGGGAGAAACCAGGGAATAATGCAGGGCTGTGACCCCTTCGGCCAGCAGACCAGGGTACCAGGACACGAGGGGGACACATGACTGCATCCATAGCTCTCAGGTGCAGGAGCAGCATGGAAGAGGCAGCACAGGCCCTCCCCCACACCTGCACAAGACCCCACACTGCACAAGTCCCTCCCCCACACCTGCACAAGACCCCACACTGCACAAGACCCCACAAGTACACTCCTCATGCTGCCTCACCTGGTAAGAGTGGGAATGGGCTGTATTACAAGTGTGTGGGGTGTGAGCGGGAGATTTAGGTGTACGAGGTGATAAAAGTGTGATAGGTGGGGAGAGATTAGAAGGGGAAGTGAGGGAGAAAGGGGAAGGTGAGAGAGAAGGGGGAAGTATGAGGGAGAGAGAGGGGGAAGTATGAGGGGAGAGGGAAGGGGGGAAGTATGAGGGAGAGAAGGGAGAAGTGAGAGAGAGAGAAGGGGGAATGAATGAGTTTAAGGCTGTGCTTCTATGTGCCGGCGAAGTCACGTCAAAACAAATGCATTGCCGCCGTCACGTGTGCTTATAGTAAGCGCGACGGAGGAAACGGCTTGGTCGCGATCACTGGAAGTCATCTCAATTAGATTTTCCAGCGTCCGTAGCCTGACGTCGCCGTCACCGGCACTGTAAGCGCAGCCTTATGCTCACTTTAGCATACAGCCGTACTACGATATTTATATGCGTATTTTGAAAAAATATGGTACGTATAGCCCCAATAAAAAATAATTCTAATCAACCCCCTCATATGAAATGAGTTTGACACCCCTGGATTAAGGTGTATCGGACAATTGAGGAGAGAGTCCTGGCCTTTGTAGAATTAAGGGGGGGAAACGGGTTACCTACCTCTCATGGATATTACTACCTGCAGGTGACAAATTTGCAAAAACTATCAAAAAGAAATCCTCTCGAACAATGCTGATACTTTTTTTTTAGCTTCTCCGGGGAAGAAGGTACACAATTCAGATATATATAATAGGCAAATATCACAATGGTATGTTACAAAAGGTCTTGGTAACCTGGATAAAAGATTTCGAAGACATTACGGACATTTCTAGAACATTTATAATTTCTGAAATCAGGAGAGAGATGCAACTACAGACAAAAAAACAGACTAAGTGTCGAAGTGCCAGCAAATTAAAGCAGACTTCAAGCACTGCTTGTGGGGACTGCCCTGAGATCTCAAACTTCGGGACCAAGTGTAGGAATATATACAACTGCAGGTAATTAACCAATATCCTTGATATTTGGAAATTAGATAAATAGAAGATTGCTAATAAAGAGGTGAAAACACCACAATTTGGTGAAATAATGTTACTGGGCCTCAAAAACCCTAAAAGTTACAATGGGTAAAGAAAACACACACACACACACAACACACACACACACACCCACCACACACACACAAACACACACACACACACACACACACACACACACACAAACACCACACACAAACACACAAACACACAACACACACACACACACACACACACACACACACTGCTACTAAATATTTAATATAGTTATTTATGTATTTATGCTAGATAAACTGGAAGCGAAGAAACAAATAAACAACAGAAGACGCAAACATTATTTTTGTTGGGGCCCTTTATGTAATGTTGCCAGTAGTAAGGCGGGGTGTCTGGTCAGACGTCCAGGTCTGAGAAACTAGTGTGAGTGTGTCCCAGTGGACTTTGAGGCTGGAAAATAATAAAATATCAATTATTAACAGATGAGAATCGTCATTATAACAAAGAGGAGAGGAGGAGGGAGTGACCTAAAGGGTCGGGGTGTTGTAAATGGAACCCAAAGGAGGAAGAGGAGGGAGTGACCTAAAGGGTCGGGGGGGTGTAAATGGAACCAAAGGGTAAGAGGAAGGGAGTGACCTAAGGGTCGGTGGTGTAAATGGAACCCAAAGGGAGAGGAGGGAGTGACTAAAGGGTCGGGGTTGGTAAATGGAACCCAAAGGGTAAGAGGAGGGAGTGACCTAAAGGGGCGGGTTGGTTGTAAATGGAACCAAAAGGGGAAGAGGAGGGAGTGACCTAAAGGGTCGGGGTTGTGTAAATGGAACCAAAAGGGGAAGAGGAGGGAGTGACCTAAAGGGTCGGGGGTGTAAATGGAACCCAAAGGGGAACAGGAGGGAGTGACCTGAAGGGTGGGTTGTTGTAAATGGAACCCAAGGGGAAGAAGAGGGAGTGACCTGAAGGGTCGGTGTACATGGAACCAAAAGGGGAACAGGAGGGAGTGACCTAAAGGGTCGGGGTGTTGTAAATGGACAACAAAAGGGGAACAGGAGGGAGTGACCGGAAGGGTCGGTGTACATGGAACCAAAAGGGGAACAGGAGGGAGTGACCGGAAGGGTCGGTGTACATGGAACCAAAAGGGGAACAGGAGGGAGTGACCGGAAGGGTCGGTGTGTACATGGAACCCAAAGGGGAAGAGGAGGGAGCGACCTGAAGGGCCGGGGTTTATAAATGGAACAAAAGAGGAAGAGGAGGAGAGGAGTGACCTGAACGGTCGGGGTAAATGGAACCCAAAGGGGAAGAGGGAGGGAGTGACCGAAGGGTCGGGGGATAAATGGAACCCAAAGAGGAAGAGGAGGGAGTGACCTGAAGGGTCGGGTATAAATGGAACCCAAAGAGGAAGAGGAGGGAGAGACCTGAACGGTCGGGGTATAAATGGAACCCAAAGGGTAAGAGGGGTGTTACCCCTCTTACCCTTTGGGTTCCATTTATACCCCGACCGTTCAGGTCACACACCCCTCTTACCCTTTGGGTTCCATTTATACCCCGACCGTTCAGGTCGTGTTGCCCTGAACGGTCGGGGTAAAAATGGAACCCAAAGGGTAAGAGGGGTGTGTGACCTGAAGTGGTCGGGGTGTAAATGGAACCCAAAGGGTAAGCGGGGTGTTGACCTGAAGGGTCGGGGTGTAAATGGAACCCAAAAGGGGACTGAGTTTTAAAGGGGACTGGATAGAGTCAAATATAAACCTTTGTTTTAATGCAGCTAGGACTGATTTAGTCATTCTGTTTCTGTCCTAGAGCACAGCTTGTTTCAATGTAATATTATTTGCTTATTTAATGCGTCCTTGATTGTT
>WSYH01010692.1:0-22596 GCA_036426205.1 Ascaphus truei | reverse complement strand
ACACATACTAATTATAAAAAAGGAGATCAATTTCGCAGACGCAAGAAGAGCTTCTAATAGAGGCTAGATTATTGGGCATCTTCAATAATGCAGGGTCATTTTATTAAAGGCTAAAATATCATTATATTTAAATTGCATTTTAAAAAAATCAAATAAAAATGAACACCTGCAGTAGATGAAATGTTTAAAAAATATGAATACCTATTAGGTGCTAAATGAACTATAGTCATGTAGATAGAGATAATTTCCTTTAGTTGTCAATCACCATAGAATTTTGCATACCCATTGATTTCCATTATTAATAATGATAACTTTATAATTAATTTTTACTCCTAATTAACTGTCATAATACATTTACAACATGCACATTTTACGGTACTATTATAGATCTGTGTACTTTATCAGCAAGACTTACTGTTTTGGTCTACCACCGTTTTTCTTATATTGCTTATTCTCTGGCACTTTTTGTTTAATTGGAATGGTTTTATAATTTAATAGATAATTAAACTTTTATATTATGATATTACCATTAATACCTCCACAGATATGTACTGTATGACTTAAAAGGATTGTTTCGTCGAAATGAATTAATTCTGCTTGTGTTGAAAAATGTAGTTACAGTAGTTATCTATAAAAATGTAAAAGTTCCTCTTATTAATGTTACCCTGTGTGAAGTAAATCTGTGTTTGAGGTCTGCATAATCGATAGTTACTGTATACAGTATATAAAATAGATATATACAGATGCAGCAAGACTTACTGTTTTCGGTACACTGACAAGCATTGAGATTCAAACCACGTCAACACTTTGTTGACCATGGTTTGACTACGCAGAGAGATAACAAATGACACAGATAAAACACAGACAATAATTCCCTGTAAAATACTTTACACAAAATTATTTAATACATCAGTATCATAAAAACCATAATAAAACTCTATAAATTGTAGAAATAAAAAGTAATTAGCAACCCTGTGGCTTATTATTCAATGTGCGAGATAGCTATTTGTATTGATCACTGTTGCTAACAGCATAAAGGACCCAGAGGTGGAAAGAGATTATTTGCATAGCAAAAAAACAAAAACAGATAACCTGGTTATGCAATATTCAACATCAGCAGTTACAGACCTAACTGTCCCTCAAAAATGCTTGTACCCATGGCAGTGCCACATATCTGGAGGTAGTGGCTGTTGTCATAGCTGAAGAAATTATGTGTAAGTATATAACGTATCCCTTCTATTATAAAATCTCGAAATCCCTGTTCTAGACTATCATCTTGATTTAACACCCTACTGATTGCTCTGATACCCAGGTCATGATTTATGACGGTATACAGAGACGTCACATCACACGTGACCCAAATATAATGATCTTCCCATTTTAGGTCCCTAACTAGATTTAATACGTGTGTGGTGTCTCTTAGAAAAGACGGGATTTTAGGGACATATTTCTGCAGAGTGGAGTCAATAAACTGCGATAAATTGGATGTCAATGATTTGATCCCCGATATTATGGGGCGTCCAGGGGGATAATAGAAAGATAATAGAAAGATGGGACCCCATAGGCCCTACATGGGAGCTAGGCCACAAGCACCTGTAAGGGAGGAACATCATAGATACCATGGCCCACCACGAGGAGGGTATGCCAATGGGAATGATGGGTATGGGCACCATGATTATTATCATGATGGACCCAGAGAAGCATATAGAGGGTATGATAATAATGTTTTTAGATCTAACAATTTCAGGCCCTTTAATGCACCTTCTTTCAACTATGAAAATAATCAACATCAATTGTCTTTTTTAGATCACAAGAGGTGGAAGAAGGAAAGAGAAAAAAGTCAGAGCAGCCAAACCACTGGTAGAGGTTAGCAATATATTCAATATCAGCGGTTACAAAACCACTGAGGTTGAGGAAAAAGTTTTGTCCAGAGGCCTTAACTTCGCTCCCTCTAAAGGACCCAATATGTTTGACTTATTCATAGATACCCAAAAATTTGTAAGACGGTTAACACTCAAAAAGTACTTTATAAAAGATGCTGTAAGTAGGGAGACTCTCGAGAGTAATAAAAATAGTGAGAGCAGATCGTCCTCCACCACTCAATTTAAAAGACCCTCAGTGTTTTATCCCAAACACATGAAGGGTAGTTTCTTAGAAACTTTTTCTGAACTAGTCATTCAGGACATGGAAAAGGCAACTAGTGAGTTTAAAATCCCCAAACACAATCTTAGTAAGTTAGAAAAAGATGCAGTAAAGAGTCTGGAAAACAACAAACAAATTGTAATTAAGTCTGCGGACAAAGGGGGGGGGGGGGCGGAGCTGTGAAGGGGGTGACCCCAGCTGTGGGGCCGCATTCATGTGCCGGGGGGGCCCGGATTGCTGTGAACGGGGGAGAAACCGACAGGGGGGGAGAAAGGGGAAGGGGGAGGAGAAAGAGGAAGGGGGGAGAGAGAGGGGAATGGGGAGAGAGAGAGAGTGAGAGGGGGAGCGGAGAGAGAGAGGGGGAGCGGATAGAGAGAGAGGGGGTGCGGAGATAGGGGGTGAGTGGAGAGAGAGGGGGAGCGGGAAAATTAAATCCCCGGCAATGCCGGGTATATCAGCTAGTATGTCTAATTGAGCAGGAAGATACAGGAAAAAAGAACTAGATGAATAAATAGTTAGACCGTTAAATAGATAGATAGTTGAAACAGGAAATTCTCAAATGAAAGATTGTGGTGAGAGAATTATTGATGGACTGCATGATTAATAGTTAAACTCTATCCATGAACTTTGATCACTCCTACAAATTTCCTTTGTGGTTGCTGTTTGTCATTTATAACTTAAAAATAGCAAAGTTTCTTTTCCATCAGGTTTATACTCGGGTTTTATATGTTTTTTTTCCCCTATTCTTTCAAAAATAAATTGTTTTACAACAAAACTGTCATATTTTGCAAGAAATGTACGTAAAACATAATTGAGTTATTTATTCAATAGTGCATGGTAGTTTATTCTATGTTTCTTTGTCAGTTTTGCGTTTCTTATGTTTTAGAACATTAGATGAGATAAATATAATTAATATATTTTTCCTGGTAATATGCTGTACAATATATATATAGAAATTAGGTATTACACATGTAATCATTGACATTTAGGGTATGACTTCAATTAGAGAGGTGTTATCAAAGGTGCTGAAAATATGATTCAATGTTATCCATAGTTTTAATCTACAATTTGGATCAGTCTGCAAAGGGAAACTTTAGGTTTCTCTGATATGTAAGAACTATACATTTTATAAACCAACAATATGACAACACTGTTTTTGGTAAAACAAAGGATTTGGGTGTTCTTCTTATAGAAAAAAAACCCAGCTGAATTGGCTTTCTTCTACTTTCTCTGTGACCTGTATTGTGACTCTTTTTAGCGGTCTTTTCTAGCAAAATGCAACAATGGGGCCTATTCTACTAACCATCTCACAGAAGGTACCCGTGATGTACTCTTAAAGTTTAACAAAAACGGGAGCCACGCTTAGACCGCGTTATAAGCGGATCCACGTTGTAGCGGATAGCGCTATAACGGGGTTGAGCTGTATTTAAAAGCCACGGGAACCAGGAAGTGCTCCTGGTTTTGCGCCATTTGCCGCCGCGTTTCAGCCCAAGAAACATAACCACACATGCAAAAACTTAAGTGACAACGAACAAACAATAATACATTGAGAGAATACACCATGTCAATCATAGAGACAATTTGAAGACACGTACATTTCTACCGATTTTCTGTGAATCTCAATGATTTGCACTTTTTGATTAAAAAAATGCTGATTTGGGTTCAAAAGCCCCAAATCACGCTTATAAAATGGCAAGTCAAAAATATAAAGTATGGAGTTATTCTCCAAAAACCACCAACTGTGAAAAGCTTATGTACATAGCAACTTGTCATAAACTTTAACAAAAACTTCCCAAAAAGAAGTTGTCAGATGCTGGAGAATTTTAGCGATATTCACATAAAAAAACATATAGATTGTTTGACCCTGTGAATGGACAAATAGCCTTAAATGCCTTAAACTTTGGTAATAACTTTTACAACGCAATTTGGAACAAAATTGCATGCATCATACTGGTGGGTTTTTTTGTCCTCATTTAAAGAAGCTAAAAAAAAGCGGGTTTATACGTTCAATAGTGCCGATCGGACCCTTTCATATTGATTCAAGTGAATGGGAGTTACAGTTTAGTTAGGCTAAATCGGCATTATCGCACTCTAATGGATAATCACAGTCTGCCAGCGCACAATGATACAGATATGACCTTTTTTGTTCACTCTCTAACATGGATAGTATGCTTTAAAGACTGATATCATTGATATTTTGTGAGTATGGAGCAAAAAAGTGCCTGTTATTTGAAAAATACTGTGGTAGACTATAAAATAATTATGGTAATGCAGACCTCTCTGCTAAAAAAATCAGTAAGAGCCATCTGTTATAGCATTTGCAGTCTCATATGCTTCCACTTTTTCCATTAAAATACCAATTGGGCCAACCCCAAAATGTCACTGATTTCTGCTGTTTTCATAAAAATGTATACTGAAGTGTAATTCTAACTTCACTGTTAATAAAGATGTTACAAAAAAAAAAAAAAGCCTATCACATCCTCTGGCATCTCCTCTTCAACCAATCGCAGCTAAAAGCCACCACTAAGTGCGTCACCGAGAACCATGCCCCGCCCCTTGCCCCGCAGTCACCGCCCCCTTCAGCCATCGGAAGAACCCCGCCGTCCCCTTGTTATTTTTGTTTTCCCTTGCGACGCCCCGCCCCCTTCCGCCTGACGCCATCAGACTGCTACCACTGCTGCCGCCGTCCCTACTTGTCTCTGTAAACTTCGTTTTCTCGTAGTCCCAAAGTATACAATCCATAGAAAGATACAACAAAAAGAGGGGCGGGGGGGGCACGTGACCTCCGTGGCTCGCGCTCGGTGCGCGAGCACCGTGTTTACCTCTGCGGCGCGCGCCCGTTATACCGGTCCTCGGGACAGTGGCCCCGGGGAGCGTGAAGATGGCAGCTGCGCGGCGCTCGCAGCACCAGCACCAACAACAAGTGTCAGCACCGGGACAACCGCCACCACCACCCCAACCCCCTGCTAGTTCTCCTCCCCCGGCCTCCCCGCCGCTATCTCCCTCGCCACGGAGAGCGGCCTCTTCCTGCGGCTCCCCCCCGCGCAGCCCCCCGTTACCCCCGGCCTCCCCCAGGCACGGCCCGGACTCCCAGCCCGAAGGGGAAGCCGCGCCACCGCCGCCTCCTCCCCCCGGCCTCATCCCTAGGCCCTTGTCCCCTCCGCCGGGCGAGGCCGCCGTGTCTCCGGCCTCCTCCTCCCTCCCCCCTGCCCCGGCTCCCAGCTCGGGGAGCAGCAGCTCGTCCTCCAGTAACAGCCTGTCCTCCGGGTGCAGCCCGGCGGAGAGTCCGGAGAGCGGCGGCGGCGGCGGGGCAGGAGGCGGCGCGGGTCCTATAGGAGGAGGTGCTGGGGGGTTAGCAGGCGGAGGGCCCCTGAGCGCGGTGAGCGGCGCCTTCCGGGAGCTGTTCGAGGCCTGCAGGAACGGGGACGTGTCCCGGGTCAGGAGGCTGCTGGAGCCGGGCAATGTCAACGCCAAGGACATGGCCGGGAGGAAATCTACCCCGCTACACTTCGCAGCAGGTCAGTGGGGACAGGAGGGCATCGCCAGAAAGGGGGGGGGAGGGGGGGGAGAGGGGGGGGGGGGGGTCAGATCAGAAAACATGTAGGCGTAGAAGGGCCACAAACGGATTATGTCACTTAAAATGCATTTACCAACTTGAAAATATTAAAAAAGTGGTATTAAGGTGTTATGCATAGGTGAGCGGGTGTGCATTGTTATTACTAGCATAGTTATTCGACTTTATATTTAGTCTGCTATTAACACCATGAAGGTCATAAGGGAGTGTGCGGGGTAGTTGTTTTAAAGTGTTATTAAACAGACCATTGAGATAAGGGAGTGGGGCAATTATCTTATTTAATATGTATTTGTACAGCTTCATATAATCAATTAGAATTATAACAGGTCAGAAGGGGAGACAGGCGGTGGGGGATATATTCCTAATTATCCCTATACAGAGTTTATTGACTTTAGATATATAAATGTATTACCATAATGTAGGTGGCATTATCATTTGATATATAGTTAAGCTTTAGTATTTTATTGCCCTGTATATCAGAGGGTGAGCAATATTATTGATAATATATAAAGTTGTTGGGCTTTATGTACTGATTACAGGTCAGAATTGAAAGGATCGTTGTTTTATTTTGCGTTACACTTTTTGTATATTGAATTGACTGGGTTTAAATGTGTCATAATGGTTATACGAATTTATTCTGAATTGTATTACCTTTTTGACAGGCATAGTGGAGCTGGGCTGTCCGCTGTGTTTCAGCCCCTCTGAAGAAAGTTAACACTGTTTAGAGAATCTGGTTCTGTGAAGAAGTCTTAAGTATAATAGACCCATGGGGAATTGCACTTTTTAATAAGAACATATTCTACATGATATATTAACTACAGTTCAGTTGTTATTGTATGGAGATATGTCTTAAATATTTGGGCTAGGTTTATTGTTATGAGCTTGTGTGTATATACCTCCCGCTCGCGCTTGGAAGGACATATGCAGGACAGCCGAGCGCTCATGCTTGGAGAGTTGGTGAGACATCACCGATTTCAAGCATGAGCGCGCTCAGCGGCAGCGTGGCTGCAGCCTTGCACACTTGGTTCCTGATTGAATAGCTTATTTTTTTTCCTAGAGAGGGTTAAGTGGATAAGTCGTCCCTTGAAAAATTGATAGAGACTAAGGACATTTCATTTCTGTTTTTTACATTTCCATCCCGGTTAAAAACTAGCTCTGGATAACGCAGGGTGGTGCGTTCAGAAATGAGATGGCACTGGAATTGGCAATATGGAAGTAATAACTATTGTTGAAAGAAAAGTAAGAAGGCGCTTAAAAGATCTCACAGCAATGTTATAAAGTATCAATAAAGACCAGTAGAGTAGATATATTAAATCAAAGAGAAATGTAAGTGAACCCCTAAGTCTTTTACTGCATCCTCATGGGGAAAAAAACCTCCCACACAAGTTTCTTCTTAAGTCCAAAAGTAAAGTGCCTAGAACGCCCAGTTGAACCTGAATTCTAGGCACCTTGTCTTAATAGGCGATAAAAGCATGGGTACATGTCTAATACAGTACCAATCACTGTGGTATCCCTGTTGTATTAGGCTGTCCATCCTTGGAATCTAGAAGTAATGGTCTATTTTTCAGTTTAACCTATAAAAATCAGGATAATCATTCTGTAATTCTATAACCAGTTTACCAAATTATCTTGTTCTTTTTCTTTCTCCAAACCTTTTGAAATTGTTTACCTCACTCCTACAAGATTTTTGGCACCCTCAAAAAGTATTGTGTTCTGTCGTACCTCTAAAACCGTGCTTTTCAACATTGGTTCCTAGGAACACTTGGGTTCCGCAGGCATTCCTAAAGGTTCCGTGCAATTTTCAGGTCATTAGAAAATTGTACCAAATAAAGAATAATTTACAATGCACCTGGTCTCAGACGTGCTATTAGAGAGGGTTGGGGTTCGCACAATATAAATATAGGATTCCTTAACCAAAAAAGATTGAAAATCTCTGCTCTAGATCAGAGGTGGGCAACCTATTTCTCAAAATAGCCACAGGTGTGGCGAATGAGAAGTGAAAATCGCCCCACCATGCTTTTCGTTTACTTGCGTCACTACAAATGTTAGCTCCCATAAAAAATAACAGTTAAAGGTCGGGTCTAGACTCCAACTGAAAGCAGAGGGGAGTATTGGATGGCTGTGTTGCGTCAATGATTCATTCAGAAAGCGGAAACCAGCACACGCCATCAGGAAAACGTTTATTTTACCGTGGGAGCTGGCAAACTCAATCGTCACACTTTCATTGCCAATTCACCACTTGTAGCGATTGGCAAAAGGGTTGCCCACCTCGGTGCTAGATTATATAGAACTAATGAAGATTTATAACCATATCGGTTTCTTCATGCCTCCTAAAACACATACATTAGAAGTAGCAGGTGCTATTTTTATTCTATATGTTGGTTCAAAGTCAGATGATTTCTGTGTGGTGATGTGTACTACTTATTCCCCATTGTTATTCCCTGTTCTTAGTGCATATTAAATGCAATAAATGATTTCCATTTTCTGCAGGTTAGAAGGCCTGTAGTTAGTCCGTATAGTCACATAGAAGACATCCACAAGTTCCAGTCTCCTGATGAAATTATGCAAATTTGGGGTGTTTTGCAAGGCTGTTACTATATTATACATACATGGTATCCGTGAAAGTGTGCAAGGCGTGTTCATTGTTATTGTTTCTAATATGACAACCATGTTCAGGTTGAGCCTGACATATTTCACCTACAATTGGGGATTTGCAGGGAAACCCAACTGCAGTAATCCATGGTTGTAGGCAATAAGTAGCCGTGGGTAGCAGACTTAACACATGGCTGTCGCCTTCCTCCCAAAGCCACAGGAAAATGGTTCATTTCCTGCTGCTCCGGGGAGGGTGAGTGGAGCTACATCTGTACACAATAGTTTGAGGATTAGCTATGCAGGCCATTTAAGATGCATGTTTATGGGAAAATAGCACCAGGCATAAAAGTGACTATTGGGAGAAAGGAATTTGAAATGGTATGGTGGGAGACGGAATAAAAGTACAGGCATACCCAGGTTTAAGGACACTCACTTTAAGTACACTCGCGAGTAAGGACATATCGCCCAATAGGCAAACGCCAGCTCACGCATGCACCTGTCAGCACGTCCTGAACAGCAATACCGTCTCCCTACCTGTACCGAAGCTGTGTGCAAGCGCAGAGACTATAGAGCCTGTTACAAATGCGTTATTTACATCAGTTATGCACGTATATGACGATTGCAGTACAGTACATGCATCGATAAGTGGACAAAAAGGTAGTGCTTCACTTTAAGTACATTTTCGCTTTACATACATGCTCCAGTCCCACTGCGTACGTTAATGCATGTTGTGTTGTGACAGCATGGTGGTGCAGTCCTGTGTTCTCCAGAACACTGCCATTGCTAGGGTTGCCCCGGCTAGCATTATGCATCAATAGTTTTATTATATGCCAAATAGGCTTGGGAATACAGTATGAGTGTGTGCAGGGTATTATGACTGCTAACACTATGAAGTGCTTGTATTGCTTTAACGCAATAAAGGGAAGCCGAGAAAAGGATGCAGGGTTGGGTCTGTTGTTTACACTAATTTATTGCAGGTTCCTATGTGGGATGTTTGCAGGAAATTGGCTTTTCATTGCGGTTAATAACAAAATGTTGTTCTATTTGCGTACTGTTCTTAAGGTGGTCTGTGTAAATTTGTGTGTTGTGTTTTTTTTTAATTTTTTCATTTTATTGGTAGTTTTTATTACTTCTAGCTTGACAGAGGAGCTGTGGTAACAGGGGCGAGAAAGTGTTGCAACCCAATGATAATTACACAAATTCCATAGTTTTTCCATGATAACCACCGTGAATGAAAACCAGTCTTTTCTTAAATATCCAATAGGGTTTATGTTAACCAATTCCATGTCTTTTTAAACAAAATGATAAATGCCAAAGCAATGACCTATGCCACACAACCTATTACAGTTGATCATATTACAACAGGGATACTCCGTTCAGGGTGCAAATAGGAAAAAATGAACATTTTTACAAAAAGACCCAAGAGGGTCCAAAAGGATCCTACAATATGCACTTGCTGTGGATATCAAAGTCGTGGCGTATGAGTCCTAGAGATATAGTATCTCGATCACTGATACTGATTTAAATCAGTCAGTGAACTAACTCGAACACAGCCTCCTATACAAATCATGTAAGGATTGTAATGAAAAATAATCGTTTTATTGAACCTACAGTATGATATTCCCCTGGGGGAGTCATTTGACTTCACAACGGTGACGTCTAGCGGAGTGGTGGCCTGAGAATTCCAATACACGGTCAGTATAGTGGTTGATGGGCACCTAGAGCCTCTTGTTACTTTGTTGTTTTATGTCGGAGTATAGCTCTGATCCACACAGGAGCGAGGATACGAAAGGTGGACATATTTAACGGAACATTGTTCATCTGTGTCCTAGTGTATTGCGCTTATTGGAGTATGACTTGTAATACCCATATGCCTACCATACAGGCTCATAGTTAGCCACACTAACGCATACACGTTATATATCCAGTTTCATCAAATCCCTATTATATACAGTGAGGATAGGAATGGTGTGGGTTATATCCAGTGGTTGACAAATCACCAAAAAATCTACTCGCCACACAAATAAATCTACTTGCCACCTAGTACCAAACGTGTGCTGCTTGGGCCAATATTTACTCGCCCGGGGGTTAAATCCACTCGCCCGGGGCGAGCAAATGTATAGGTTTGTCGAACACTGGTTATATCTATCCCCATATTGACACTAGCTGATACTAAGGGCTTTTGCACCAATTGCTGGTAACTCCTTAATGGATGTCCCATAAAGGCTAAACGTTCGTATGTACTGGCTATATGCTACTTTTAAGCAACAACAATGCTGATTTGCATGCATACAATTTTGGTTATACTAATGTCACTAGTGTTGTGAGATTTTAGACAAGTGTGGTCTGGGATTCTGACAAGGTATTGATATCCCACCCTATCAGCTGAGTCTGCAGTATATCCCACACACCTAACCTGGTGACTATAAACTTATATATGTGCTGTTTTGCATGCCTATCAGGCTATATTTATATCAAGCTATGGCTGGGCGCCAACTCCCTATTAATGGAGGATTTTAAAATTATTCACTGTATATAATCACATGTATTTTTAATATAGGTTCAATAAAACTATTATTTTTCGTTATGATACTTACATGATACTTACAAGATTTGTATAGGTGGCTGGTGTGAGTTAGTTCACTAACCGATTTAATCACTATCCGTGATCGAGATACTATATCTCTAGGACTCCTACGGTCACGACTTTGATATCCACAGCGAGTGCATATTGTATGATCCTTTTGGACCCTCTTGGGTCTTTTTGTAAAAATGAAACAAAATGATGTATGAATTGGACAAATTAATAATTAAAAGTCCGGGTATGTGCAAAAGTAAGTGAAACCATGTTTTTATCAGCTAAATAAAAGGGGATTATTAGAATCAGGGGTGTTAAATAATTAGGTAGATCTTCAGGATTGAGTTTGGGAAGCCCCATCCTATATAAAGATACAAAACTTTTCGAGTTTGGTCTTCACCATACAGGTGTGTGGAGACACGTCATGCCACGATCAATATAAATCTCTGAGGACCTCAGAAAAGCAATTATTGATGCTCATCAGTTTAGAAAGGGTTACAAACCAATTTCTGAGGATTTGGGGCTCCACCAATCCACTGTCACACAGTCTACAGATGGAGAAAGTTCAAGACCTCAGTTGCTCTACCCAGGAACGGTCGTCCTACCAAAATCGCTCCAAGAACAAACCGGCAAATCATCCAGGAAGTTACAAAGAACCCCAGAGTAACATCCACGGATCTGCGGGCCACTCTCGCCTTGATTTAATGTGCTTAATCCTGACTCCACTATCAGGAAAAGACTAAAGAAGAATGGTGTTCATGGAAGGATAGCCAGGAGGAAACCACTGCTCTCTAAAATGAACATTGCTGCCCATCTGACGTTCACCAAAGAGCACATAGATTATACATGACTTCGGGAACAATGTTCTCTGGACAAACGAGACAATGGTAGAACTTTTTGCCCTCAATGAGAAATGTTCTGTTTGGCGAAAAACAAACACTGTGTTCGAAAAGAAGAACTTCATGTCAACAGTCAAGCAGGGTGGTGGGAGTGTGATAATTTGGGGCTGCTTTGCTATCTCAGGACCTGGACGGCTTGCCATCATTGACACAACCATGAATTCTGCATTGTATCACAATATTCTAGAAGAGCATGTCCTGCCATTCGTACGTGAGCTGAAGCGACAGTGGCTCATGCAGCAAGACAATGATCCTAAACATAGTCAAATCTACAAAAGAATGGAAGCAGTAGAAGAAATTCTGCCTTTTAGAATGGCATAGTCAGTCTGGACCTAACCCCATCAAAATGTTGTGGCATGACCTGAAGCGAGCTGTCCATGCAAGGAAGCCCTCAAATGTCTGAGTAGAAGCAGTTCTGTATGGAGGAATGGGCAAACATTCCTCAACCGATGTGAGAGACTGACCAGCAGTTACAGGAAACGCTTAGTTGAAGTTATTGTTGCTCAAGATGGTGCCACCAGCTACTGAATCTAAAGGTTCACATATTTTTTTTTAAACACGGTTATTGAATTGGTAATCACTTGTGGATAAATAAATGTTGAAAAAGTATCATGTTTTTGTGTAATTTGTTTACCTTATCTTTATCTATTATTAGGATTTAGATTAAAGCAGTAGTTCAAGCAATATCCTACATGTTTTTTTTAATAAATCTGTTCTGTACTATGAGAAAATACATGTAGCATTTAAAAAAAATTGTAAAAAAAAAAGTTTAAAAGACATTTTTTTAATGATTCTAATGTAGGAAGCATTCCCCTGCCCCTTCTGATAGGCTCTGGCTCTTGAGCCCGGCCCTCTCTCTAGCAGTGCACCAACTGTATCTACTAACTGCCCGGTCAATCATATTCCAGGACTACAGTTCCCAGAATGCTGTGCAAGAACTGAATTAAATAATCCGGAGCAAGCGATTGATCACAGGAGAACAGATCAATCTGCAGTTTAGCTAATCTCTTGTCAGTTAGATTGTATTGATGCACATATTGAATGGGATTTTTTTTTTTTGAAACACAGCTTGAACTGCAGCTTTCAAGAACCCAAGCCGTTATTTATTTATTTATTTTTTAATATGTGAAGTATTTGATTACCTTTATTGCAAATTTATTACCTAAGCTGCTGATCGACTAGATCTCACGTTATCGATCATTAAAATCCTCCTTCCCAGAGTTCACTAAATGGTTGCATTTCAGTTTCAAATCAATCCTTCAGTCAGTGTAACTTTGTAGCTACAATGTATTCTTATATTACTAAGGTAAAAGGATTTATTGTTACAGTTTACATCTCAAACTGTTAGGAATATTGGCAACAAATGATCACAAATAGGAAAGTGTTGCAAAGATCTTGCACTGCTTGGGAGGTGGGTTAAATCTGCTATAGAAATCAAAAGATTCTCAGTATATTAAAACTAGTTAAAAATGACAGTAAAAGTTGCATTTTAAAATAAAAAAGGTAGCAAGTATGATCTAATACTAAAGAACGGATTTATTTATAAATTAACATACGTAGAATATTGCTTGGATTGCTCCTTTAAGATCTAATAACATTTTAGGTTTGAAATATGTGAAGATCCTAAGTGGTTCACAAACCTTTTCTCGCCACTAAGTTCAGCAGTTGAAAACAATCTTCATTTTAAAAAAAAAATGTATTAAATGTTTCTGTTCTAACCTGACATTCAGAATGGGCAGTTACAGGATTATTGTGTTTCTTTACTTGTGGTTGGAGGTTTTAGAGAGCTACCTTTTTTCTTTTTTTTTTTGTAAATTCTTTATTTAAAGAGATTTACCTTTCTTAAAGAAAGTTCTGGTTTTGGGGGGGAGACATATAGTTTGTAATAAATTATTGATACAGTACTTGAAGTTAGAAAGCCCAAGTAAATATTGAAAATATTAAGTAATTTGCACTGTACTGCATGTTTCAGCAACTGGGAAGTTGCAAACTGCCATTGTTTTTGCTGTACTGGAAGCCAGGGTTGATTGTTTAGAAGGATAAATAATTACTAACAATTTTTGTACTATATATAAAGGGAGGAGGCCCGTTGATGGGTTTTAAGAGACATTTTTTGAGCTGTTGGTTAGAAGGGCAGGAAGAAGTGATTTGTTGTAAAGTCTTGTCGTTATTGTATATTGGACAACGCCAGACCCTGACAACCTGGTCTGGAACTACAACTTTGTCCTATCCTCCCCTCTTGATCTACATGCCCCACTTTCTCTCTGACGTTGTTGCCCTTGTAACCCCAGACCCTGGCTAAATTACCACACGCGCATGCTGTGTTCCTGCACTCGTTCCCCTGGAGGAAATTTCACACACTTGCAGACTGCCTTCACTACAAATTTATGCTATCCTGTTTCAACTCTGCTCTCTCTAAGGCTCATCAAACCTACTCTTCTGCTTGTTCCTCCTCCATCTCACCTCAGGACTTTGCAGACTATTTCAAGGAATAGATGGAATCCATACGTCAGGACACATCCACCTGTGTTTCCTCCTCCTAATCTACACCTCTTCGTAACTCTCCTCCTGCCTTCCTTGACTCTTTCTGCTGTCACAGAGAAGGATGTCGTTGCTGATCTCCTCTTCTCCCTCTGCCACCTGGCCTCTTGATCCTATTCCCTCCCATCTCCTAAAACCTCTTGCTTCTACTATAATCCCTACGTTCACACATTTTTAACTCCTCCCTCTACGTTGGTACCTTTCCCTCTTCTTTTAAACATGCAACAGTTTTACCATTACTCAAAAACCGCAAGCTTGACCCTACCTGTCCTTTTAACTACCGGCCTGTCTCCCTCCTGCTTTTTGCCTCAAAACCTTGAATGTCTTGTATTCTCTCGTTTGCTCCATTTTCTCAACACCTATTCTCTCCTAGATCCTCTACAATCTGGCTTCCGCACTGCTCACTCCACTGAAACAGCCCTCACTAAAATAACTAATGACCTCCATGTTGCCAAAGACAGAGGTCATTACACCCTTGTCATATTACTCGACCTCTCTCACAGAGAGATAACAAATGACACAGATAAAACACAGACAATAATTCCCTGGCGCAATATCAGATAATAAACCTGACGAATCGGAGTAGTCCCATGAATCAAAAGATGGTATAAAGAAGATCCACAGTCCACAATGTCCCGTTCTTTTACACAGAATGCTGGTCTGAAAATACAAATAAAACAACCATTGCGCAGTATCCTATGGTCAGTGTTCCAAGACCCCACCGTTGCTATCTACTTACTTAAAAATAGATAAGAATGGGCCTCAAAAGGTTTCTTTAAGTCCCCCCACGATTGGCTCCGACTGATTCCTGCTGCTGGTATCGCGCTTTACACTTCCAGCATCAGCATCACCATACCGATTGGGAACAGAAAGGGGCACCAATAGTATAGCACTATAACATTTATTGTTAAAAAATGACAAGCATAAAAACATGCACTCACATGCGAGAATGCCCTATGCGTGTCCTACAACGTGCCGTCCGCTTCACATGGGAGGATGCCGAGGGATTGCAGGGGGAGGCTGGAGCCGGCGTGGGTCCCCGCTTCGTGGCCGCGACTCTTAAAAAGTACTTTATAAAAGATGCTGTAAGTAGGGAGACTCTCCAGAGTAATAAAAATAGTGAGAGCAGATCGTCCTCCACCACTCAATTTAAAAGACCCTCAGTGTTTTATCCTAAACACGTGAAGGGTAGTTTCTTAGAAACTTTTTCTGAACTAGTCATTCAGGACATGGAAAAGGCAACCAGTGAGTTTAAAATCCCCAAAAACAATCTTAGTAAGTTAGAAAAAGATGCAGTAAAGAGTCTGGAAAACAACAAACAAATTGTAATTAAGTCTGCGGACAAAGGGGGAGGCATAGTTATAATGGACTCTGACTACTATAAAAAAGAGTCCTTGAGAATCCTAAGTGATGGAGTTACATATAAAAAACTGCAGGGTAATCCATCCATAGAGTTCAAGACAGAACTTCAGGAATACCTTAGTAGGGGTTTCTTGGATGGTAATATCTCAAAGGGTGAATTGGAGTTCTTGGATGTACCACAGCCAAGGATTCCAATTTTCTATTTCATTCCTAAGATCCATAAGGATCTTTGGAATCCCCCTGGACGCCCCATAATATCGGGGATCAAATCATTGACATCCAATTTGTCGCAGTTTATTGACTCCACTCTGCAGAAATATGTCCCTAAAATCCCGTCTTTTCTAAGAGACACCACACACGTATTAAATCTAGTTAGGGACCTAAAATGGGAAGATCATTATATTTGGGTCACGTGTGACGTGACGTCTCTGTATACCGTCATAAATCATGACCTGGGTATCAGAGCAGTCAGTAGGGTGTTAAATCAAGATGATAGTCTAGAACAGGGATTTCGAGATTTTATAATAGAAGGGATACGGTATATACTTACACATAATTTCTTCAGCTATGACAACAGCCACTACCTCCAGATATGTGGCACTGCCATGGGTACAAGGTTCGCCCCTAGTTATGCTAACATCTTTATGGGCATGTGGGAGGATGAATACATCCATTCCGGCGGCCCATTTGGGGCGGGCCTTGTACTATGGAAACGCTATATAGACGACGTGCTATGTATCTGGGGTGGAGGTGTTGAGGAACTTGGGGAGTTCCAAAAATACTTAAATAACAACAATATGAACTTAAAATTCACCTTCAACATCAGCCCCACAAGTATAGACTTTTTAGATCTTACATTGTTTATAGAGCGAGGGTCTATTCAAACTAAGACCTTTTATAAAAAAGTAGATGCCAATACATACCTTTTGGCGTCTAGCCATCACAACCATAGATGGATTAACAATATTCCCAAGGGCCAGTTCCTAAGAACTAAAAGAAATTGCTCTCAACCAGAAATATTTGAGATGCAGGCCAATGACCTTAAGGATAAATTTATCCAGAGGGAATATAATCCTAATATGGTTGAGAAGGCCTTAGAAAGTGTAAAGGACATAGATAGAAATGACCTTATCAGTATTGACAAAAAGAAATTAAAACAAGTAGAGGGTGTAGAGTTCATCCCCTTTATAACCAAGTTTAATGGGATGTCAAACAAAATAACACAAATAATTAGGAAGCATTGGAGTATTCTCCAGGGGGATGCTATACTTAAAACAATACTACCTAAACACCCCCAGATAGTGTTTAAAAGGGCCAA
Organism: Ascaphus truei; assembly: GCA_036426205.1. Classification (NCBI taxonomy): domain Eukaryota; kingdom Metazoa; phylum Chordata; class Amphibia; order Anura; family Ascaphidae; genus Ascaphus; species Ascaphus truei. Next base: position 5,590 of record WSYH01010692.1, on the reverse strand, counting down.
TAATCTAAAGCTTCAACTGTCCCCGAGCTGTCCGTTCAATTCCGTAAAAACACAAAGTACAACATGGCTTAAGGAATTGGACGGATTCTTTACATGTGACAAATGTATTGGCTGTAGGTACAGCAGTAAATGCAAACATTTTCAATCCAATGTTACAGGTGTCAGATTTCCCATCAAATCGTTCATTTCCTGCAAGACTCCTTTTGTGGTCTACCTGTTAGAGTGCCCTTGTGGACTACAATATGTAGGGCGAACAGGTAGACCATTGAAACGACGTCTTGCAGAACATGTTTATAATATAAAAAGGGGTCTGGAGACACATAGCGTCTCCAGTCACTTTAAAAATAAACATGGACAAAATCCGGAAGGGTTAATCTGTAAAGGGATTGACTGCCCCAAGCAGAATTGGAGGGGGGGTGATAAAATCAATCTTATATCCAGACGCGAAAGCTACTGGATATATACCCTCAAAACCTTAACCCCGAGAGGATTAAACATCGAATTTGACCTGGCAGCATTTTTGAGGGACAGTTAGGTCTGTAACTGCTGATGTTGAATATTGCATAACCAGGTTATCTGTTTTTGTTTTTTTGCTATGCAAATAATCTCTTTCCACCTCTGGGTCCTTTATGCTGTTAGCAACAGTGATCAATACAAATAGCTATCTCGCACATTGAATAATAAGCCACAGGGTTGCTAATTACTTTTTATTTCTACAATTTATAGAGTTTTATTATGGTTTTTATGATACTGATGTATTAAATAATTTTGTGTAAAGTATTTTACAGCATGCTAGAATGTAATCATCTAGTGCAATTGGCTGTCCAGGCATGAAGTGGTTAAACCTGCTAAACACACGAATTGCCAGGTATCAGCCAACAAGTGGACAATCAACAGGAGTTCCCAATCAGACATTCAACTAATGGGAACTTCCTGTCAGCTTTGCACAAGGGTATAAAATACCTCAAGTGCCCCCACAGCTCCATTACCCCTGAAGAAGTGACGTCAGAGTCACGAAACGCGCGTAGGGTGGAGCTTGTTGAACGTGCTGCAACGTGCAGACCCTGTGGAAGGAAAGGAGGTTGATTGACGGGGAACGTCATCGGAGGAGGGACTAGGCGCTCCGAGTCGCGGCCACGAAGCGGGGACCCACGCCGGCTCCAGCCTCCCCCTGCAATCCCTCGGCATCTCCCATGTGAAGCGGACGGCACGTTGTAGGACACGCATAGGGCATTCTCGCATGTGAGTGCATGGTTTTTATGTTGTCCATTTTTAACAATAAATGTTATAGTGCTATACTATTGGTGCCCCTTTCTGTTCCCAATCGGTATGGTGATGCTGATGCTGGAAGTGTAAAGCGCGATACCAGCAGCAGGAATCAGTCGGAGCCAATCGTGGGGGGACTTAAAGAAACCTTTTGAGGCCCATTCTTATCTATTTTTAAGTAAGTAGATAGCAACGGTGGGGTCTTGGAACACTGACCATAGGATACTGCGCAATGGTTGTTTTATTTGTATTTTCAGACCAGCATTCTGTGTAAAAGAACGGGACATTGTGGACTGTGGATCTTCTTTATACCATCTTTTGATTCATGGGACTACTCCGATTCGTCAGGTTTATTATCTGATATTGCGCCAGGGAATTATTGTCTGTGTTTTATCTGTGTCATTTGTTATCTCTCTGTGTATGTTATACAGCCCTTGTGGATAGGGTTGTATATTCCCAAGGCAGCCATTCCCCAACCTGCCACAACAGGCTGTGAGGAATTCACATTAGATTTTTCCTTATAGGGGACACTTTAAATATTCATTTTATTATTGTTAAGCACCTGGTTATTTTAGTTAATATTTAGGTATAGTTATATAGGTTTGAGCGCTGATCACATGCTTTTAGTTTAAATTTTCCTCACTATATGGTTTGACTACGGTTTATTTATGTCATTGCTATTTTGTATGTGTCTGGCAGATGACACACTGAATATCTTTGTCCATGCCTGCTGTATTTGATTGTAAACATCTCATTGTAGGTTCATCATTCAACCATCCACACACTGGAGCTAGGGTTGAAATCAAACATTGACTGACCTGTGATTCTTGTTTTGTGGTGTACGCTTTCAGATGCCAGGCATTTTGTGGAATTTGGACATCAGATGTCGTCATTTCAGTTCATGCCAATTGACTGTATGTTACACTCTAATATAGGTGGAGACCGTGATATGTTACTACAGAGGGAAGCTCGCTGGATTCTTCATCTTAAAACTAGCGCACCCTTTGGATTAAATGACAAACTCAGTCTGGCATGTTTTCTATGAACGCTGCTTTCACTTTGGAAATGTTTCCTCAGGACTGTTGACTAGGCTCAGGGTGCATTGTAGTCCTAAGGACTCATATTGAAGTTGTCCTGGCTGCTTGATCTGTATACTATGATGACTATTCTTAATGCCAATATGTCTTTTGTATTGACGCTGGTCCATACTCCCCAATAGGTCTGTGTACAGTATAACATTATGCTCTGTGATAATGCATATTAGCAGTCAGTCCTGACCCCTGCCATTATAAAGTGTGGGTTGTGTATATTACATATAAAAAATGACATCCTGGTGATTGGTGGCAATCCCAGCCTGATCCCCACTATCTATTATTAGGCATTTTCAGGGCACGCATATATTGTTTGACTGCTGGTAAATACTCCTCAATAGGTTCTCTGATAGTGTTACATATAGTTACATAGTTACATATTGGATGTGGTTGAAAAAAGACATAGGTCCATCAAGTTCAACCTATGCTAAATTTAGACAACAGATACTTTATCCTATATCTATACTTACTTATTGATTCAGAGGAAGGCAAACAAAAAACCCCATTTAAGGGGAAAAATTAATTCCTTCCTGACTCCAAGAATTGGCAATCGGATTAATCCCTGGATCAACATCCTTCCCATGTATACTTATTTGGTATAACCCTGTATACCTTTCCCATCTAAAAAGATGTCCAACCTTTTTTTGAACAAATCTATTGTATCTGCCATCACAGTCTCCATGAGTAATGAATTCCACATTTTAACTGCCCTTACTGTAAAGAACCTTTTCCTTTGTTGCTGGTGAAATTTCCTTTCCTCCAACCTTAAGGGATGGCCCGAGTCCTTTGTACTGCCCGTGGGATGAATAGTTCTTTTGAAAGCTCCTTGTATTGTCCCTGAATATATTTGTATATAGTTATCATATCCCCTCTTAGATGCCTCTTTTCTAATGTAAATAAATCTAATTTAGCTAGCCTCTCCTCATAAGTAACAATGTCCATCCCCTTTATTAATTTGGTGGCTCTTCTCTGCACTCTCTCTAGTTCCATAATGTCTTTTCTTAGGATTGGTGCCAAAAATTGTACTCCATATTCAAGGTGTGGTCTTACTAATGCTTTGTAAAGGGGCATAATTATGTTTACTTCCCTTCCATCCATTGCCCGTTTGATGCAAGATAAGATCTTGTTTGCCTTTGCAGCTACTGCATGACATTGGGCACTATTGCTAAGCCTGCTGTCTACAAGCACTCCTAAATCTTTCTCCATCAAAGATTCCCCCAATATATCTCCATTTAATTTGTAAGTCGCCTTTTTATTCTTGCATCCCAAATGCATAACCTTACATTTATCTGTATTAAACCTCATTTGCCATTTACCTGCCCACGTTTCCAGTCTGTCCAAGTCCTTCTGAAGAGAAATTACATCCTGCTCTAATTCTATTACCTTACACAATTTAGTATCATCTGCAAAGATGGAGACTTTGCTCTCGATCCCAACCTCAAGGTCATTAATAAACAAGTTAAAAGCAGGGGTACCAGTACCGATCCCTGAGGTACTCTACTCACGACTTTAGCCCAACCTGAAAAAGTTCCATTTATGACAACCCTCTGTTGTCTGTCCTTTAACCAGTTTTCAATCCAGGTGCATATATTATTACTGAGTCCAATTTTCTTTATTTTGTACACCAACCTCTTGTGTGAAACCGTATCAAAAGCCTTTGAAAAATCTAAGTAGACCACATCAACTGCATTACCCTGGTCTAAATTCCTACTTACCTCCTCAAAGAAACAAATATCTTTAGTTTGGTAAGATCTATCCTTCATAAATCAATGCTGACTATTACTAATAATTTTTTTTTCCATTAGGTATTCCTGAATATTATCCCGTATTAAACCTTCAAGTAGTTTCCCTACTATTGAAGTCAGGCTTACAGGTCTGTAATTTCCCGGTTGTGATCTAGCTCCTTTTTTAAATATAGGCACCACATCTGCTTTACACCAATCTTGTGGTACTGAGCCTGTGGAAATGGAGTCCTTGAATATTAAATATAATGGTTTTGCTATTACTGAGCTTAACTCCTTGAGAACTCTTGGATGTATGCCATCGGGGCCAGGTGCCTTATTTATTTAATTTTTTTCAAGTCGCTTATGAACTTCTTCCTCAGTTAACCAATTGTTCATTAATATGGAGGTTGTGGCTTCCTCCTACGGCACTACTATTGAACTTGATTCTTCCCTTGTAAACACAGAGGCAAAGAATTTGTTTAATACCTTATCTCCAATAATCTGCCTACCATCTCATACTGAAAGGGTCCTATATTTTCTTTTTCCATTTTTTTTTTATTAAGGTACATAAATAACTTTTTAGGGTTGACCTTACTTTCTATTGCAATCCTTTTTTCATTATCCATTTTTGCTAATTTGATTGCCCTTTTGCAATTTGTGTTACATTCCTTATAATTCTGATACGATGTCTCTGTCCCTTCTGACTTAAATAATCTAAACGCCTTCCTCTTCTTGTCCATTTCCTCCCCTACCTGTTTATTTAGCCACATTGATTTTGACTTATTTCTTTTATACTTATTACCCAAAGGTATAGACTGATAAGTGTGCTTTTCTAACAATGTTTTAATGACTGCCCATTTATCTTCTACATTTTTCCCTGCAAAAACATCATCCCATTGTATTACTACTAGATTAGACCTCAGTTTATTAAAATCTGCCTTTCTAAAGTTTAAAGTCTTTGTTGAACCCAAGTAATCTGTTTTTTGATAATTTATTTCAAATGAGACCATGTTATGATCACTGTTACCCAAATGTTCCAAGACTTGAATTTTTGTTATTACTTCTACATTGTTTGATATGACCAAACCCAGAACTGCCCCTCTCCTGGTTGGTTCCTCAATAATTTAGGTCATATAATTGTCTTTAGGCACCCCCAAAAACCTGTTTCCTTTTATTGTAACGCTAATCTCATTGCCCCAGTCTATGTCTGGATAATTAAAATCCCCCATTATGCAAACATGACCCAGTTTTGATGCCTTCTCCATTTGCAAAAGTATTTTAGCTTCCTCAATCTCACAGATATTTGGTGGTTTATAGCATATTCCCACAAACATTTTCTTTATACTTTTACCTCCACTGCTAATTTCTATCCACAAAGTCTCTACATTTTCATCATTCCCTTCATAGACATCATCCCTTATAATAGGTTTTAGATCCAGTTTAACATATAAAAATACTCCACCTCCCCTTCTATTTGTTCGATCCTTCCGAAAAAGAGAATAACCTCTA
>WSYH01001089.1:124187-138055 GCA_036426205.1 Ascaphus truei | reverse complement strand
ACACACACACACACACACACACACACACACACACACACACACACACACACACACACACACACACACACACACACACACACACACACACACACACACACACACACACACACACACACACACACACACACACACACACACACACATATATAATTGATGAAAATGTACAAAAATAAAGTTCTAATTAATGTATATTCTAATAAAATATCCCAAATGTCAATTTAAGCTGAAGACTTAAGTATGATCATTTGAGTTCTGATCTAATGTTTGATAATGTCATTGAATACAACAGCTATAATATTCACAATCAAATACACAGAAATACAAATTTGCAAAACTAGAATAAATACAATATGATGATAAAAATGATATTATAAAAAAGCTGCCAAGTCTATGTCCTCATTAAGACCATTAGGGCACATGGTACCCAACTGGTGTATCCAGTACGTCTCCCTTTGTCTGAGGGTCTTTATTCTATCTCCTCCATACTCACTGTTCTTTACATGTTCAATGCGTATAATTTTTAACCCCTTATGGTTTTTTTTGTGTTTAATACAGAAATGCCTGGAGACACCATGGGTCATCACTCCTTTCTGTATATTCCCACGATGTTTCAGGAAGCCTTGCCTTAAACTTCTTTTCGTCTTGCCCACATATTGTAGGCCGCACTCGCATTCTAAAAGATATACTACATACTGTACGTAGTTCTGCAATTGATCATACTTTTACATTCATGTGTAAACAATGAGTTCCTGGCTTTAAATGTTCTAGCACCATTTATAATATGTTTACATGTGATACATCTGCCACCACATTGGAAATTCCCAACAATAGGTCTAATTGATTGATTAATATTGCCATCACTCAAGGCCTTTGTAATTTTAGATGGTGCCAGTTCATTTTTAAGTGTTTGGCCCGCCTATAGATTACTTTAGGCCTGTCGGTGAGTATGAGTGCCAAAACGGGGTCGCATTGTAACACATTCCAATGTTTCCATATTATACGATCAATTTGTTTAGATGCTGTATTATATTTTGTAATAAATAGTACATTATCATTGTCCTCACTATTGATCCAATCTGGAGAAGCAGCATTACCTATTTATTATTGGGACTGGACTCTGCATATTTTCATATGGACCTTGTAATATGGTAATTTAATATGTTTATATTTTAACAATTTTACTTTTAACAGTGTGATTTACCCTGTAAAAACTAGACAAGAGTGCTAGCTGATGCAAGTACCAATTTATGGTATTAGAGGTCAATAGAGCCTCAGTTTTATTTTTATTCTATTTTTTACATTGTATCTATTCAGCGTTTATCAGAATCTGTTATAGAAGTATCTGGGTAACAGTCATTTAATCCCAATGCTATCTTGGGCTTTTAGTGCAATAATAAAGTTTTCAACTAAGAAAAAAGCCGTCTTGGAATTGTTATTGTCGAAACTATAGCTATACTACATTGGACTGACAATTTTTACTAAACCGCTAGTGGACTCTTTTGACATCCAGATTGGCAATTGATTGATTAATTATTGATTAATATTATTCAAAAAGCAAAATGACACAACAGATGTAATAAAATATAACATCCTTCAGTGTCTCTTTTTCTTTCTTTATAACAGAGAAATACGCTGTATGAAATATGATTTAAAAGCAACATTTCCTAAATCCAAAGAAAAATCGGATCTTAAAAAAATATGCTCAAAATAGTAACAAATACATACAAATTAAGCTGTTTAAGATGAAATCTAAAATAAAATGAAGATGTCCTGTTTCCTTCCAAGAGACCACAGGTGGCCATATTGGATTTGTGATGTCATTGTGTGACACGGAAAGTCTGGTGTGTGCTGTAATGTATTGTCTTTCTCTCTGACACTTAAAACACATTACTTCTTACATTATTTAACGGTACAGTCCCTCCAAAAAGTCAAACAAAAGCCAGACATCAATAAGTATATTTGAATACATATTTTTAAAGTTGGTTTGTAAACATCAATTTAGCAGAAATATCCGTGTTAGGCCTGCAACTGTGCAGAGTGCCAGAAGTGCTTTGTCAAAGCGCAGTATTGCGCGAAACGCATTAGAGACTGTCCCACTACTTCTTTTTGATATGTTGCCGATAACCTAATACATTTTTATTCTACGATCCAGCCTCAATCATTTTTTTGAGCAGCTAATTCTTCCCCCATGGGGAGCACTTTCGGTATCCAACTTCAATGAAGGCTGGAAGCACTCAAACCCACGGGCCACCTGCATTTAGTCTACCTTCAGTACTTTATCCCACAAGCAGTGAGGGGGTCGGGACTTACCACTCCCTGACATCACAGATATCCCCTCCAGGCATGTTCTGGACTATGATTATAATTATGGCTTAACAAGCAGACTACATTGATGTGTCCTGGACATTTACCTTAAAACTTATTATTCTAAACCCTCATATGGTCCATGCATAGAATCACACAATAATCTGGGCCAGGATTACACAATGAGCACTGATTTGTAACAATTGATCCTCTTTTTTCAACTGTGCAGAGTAAATGAGTATTTCAGTATTAGGTGATTGATACTATAAGACAAGCTTTGACAGTTCTCTCTCCCTCAGGTCAGCAATACTGTAAACATGGTGAGATGAATTTGAGAATGGTTTGATTTCCACTGGCTAATCCCTTTTTTGTAATGTAAACAAAATATATATATTTTTAGGACCAGTGCTATATACTACTTTTACAATAATAGAATGGAATGGATATGTCAAATATTGTATATTTAACAACTGAAGCCTGTGCTTTGCCTATGAAAGTGATGCTGCTAATACTATAGACGAATCCCCAGTCCTTGTGAAAGGCCGACGTAATAGAAATATTTTGCCCGGGCGCCTGCACATGTCTTGCTATGCCACTGTATATACTGTTATAACTTGTTCCTTTTTCTCCCTCTCACTCTGATCCATGGAGATGTGCAGATTGTTTTAAGTAACTTTTGTATAATATCACTATGTGCTGCACAGGAGTTTGTATAGACAAAGCCCACACTCCTCCCTCCTTATCTTATTGGTTGTAAGAATGACTAGTGTGCAGACTCCAGCTCTGTTTTCTCTTGATATTGCTTAGTAACTATTTGCTTCAGCTTCTCCACTTTCTGTCTCCTCTGCTTCTACGTATCTTTTTACTAGAACTGTCCATCTGCCTGTTGCCTCAGCAACTGCACTTCTCCCTCCCCTGGGGTCTTCTATGTGTACCTTAGTGCTTCTGGGGAGGGCTTCTTGTGTATCCCTCTTGGTGAGTGCTGTAGTAGTGTGTACTCTCAGCTTTGGCAGTCTGTGGTTTTTCTCGCCCCCTTGCCCTCCTAGAGATAGTATTGTTTTTTTCATCATACTCCTTATTTTTTGTATTTTGGAAAAATGTCCCTTAAGTTCTGTTTGTTCGTTCCTGTAAATACATATAATCAGAGGTTCAAAGAAGACTCCTTCATTGCATGAAAGGAGGGGATGAGTTTAGCTGCCTCTTAAAGTTTTCTGAGCACAAAACAGAACCATTAGAACCCAGACCCACAAAATGGTTCTAAGCTCTAGCATGCAGAGTAAAGGAGTAACTGAATACTAAAGCTTACAGATGTAACACATTTTATTGCACTTGCTGACATGCTACTGTATAATGAGATGAGCACGGCACACTTTTCATATTTCAAGCATGTGTTTCTAGCGCGTTAATGTTTGTTGCATATGACAGTACATGGTGATGTGTGTAAACTAAGAGCTGCCATACACCTAGATTGCATTTGTCACCAGGTAGCACCGGAAGTAAACTACAGTGCACATGCGCATAATTTAACAATGGTGCCATCCACCGTGCTATGTATAATCTGTACAGTACTTCTCTGTACAGCAACAGTGCACATCAACATATATGTACTGTACCTTTCAGGATCTACTGTATAGGGATTGGTTAGAGAGTACCCAAAGGGATTTGGGGTGGAAGGTGTAGGGTGTAGCGGTTGTCCCCAGGCAAAGGTACAACACAGTAGGTTAGGTGTCAAGAGATTTGTTAATGAGAGTGTTTTTTTCTGTATGTGTCTTGGGCTGGGAGGCGAGAAGTTAATTAATACTGTGAAATGTATGGAAGTCATCATGACTTATCACCACATTACATTTACAGTATGTGTCCTGTGTTTGGTATTTATAAACAATGTAGGGGTTACAGTGAAAGGGGTTATGCATACTACATTGCCCATTTAGTTATTTTCTTGTTTAGTCACCTTTTTTTTACCTTTTAATTAATGGGTGACTGATTGCTCCTTTGCCATTGTGCATGCAAAGAAACTAATTTAAAATCACTTTTAATTGGTGCTTAGTGATTGCAGCAAACACCTTAACAACACACTGTATGTAATCCCTTCATGTTACTATGTGACCTAATGAGCTGTCTTCTATGCACAGTGTGTTATAAAAAGAAAACACATTATTATTTAACAGTTATCTTTATTATTATATATTAAAGAATTGTAAACATAATATTGTGCAATAGTTAAACAGATAAATACAGTTTTATATAAAACATTCTAAACAAATAGCAATGGTAACAACAACTTCAAATGTACAATAATGACTACATCAGCTCCAGCATGGAGACAGCGTGGCTTTCATGGCAGAACAATGTGCCTTTTGTTTTTTGGGAGGCATCCTTGGATAGTTTGATGTCTCTATGTTGACAGAAATGATCTCCCTCCTTATATTTAGCTTTAGAGCTCTCTTTGCCCTTTACTCATCATAAATAACATTGTGAGTCCAGGTCTGGTCAAATTTGTATGGAATATAGTGCTGAAAACATAGCTGGTCAAACTAATGTCCCTCCCCTTGGCTGTGCTGCTGCAATCTATTTATTTGGATGTTTGAAAGTGCAGCCAAGGGAATGTCTTCCTACGCTTTCCCAGGGGAGAAGACGTTTCTGCCTTCCCAAGAAGGGCTATTTGTATCACTTGTAACTTCAGGAGTGCTGTTGCCCAAGGGTTTCCCAACAGTAGCATTACAAGTACTGCCAATGTTCCTGGCTGGATGTGGAGATGTAATGGGGACATACTCGTCAAATAACAGAGAACTGTAGTCGTGCTGTGTTTCATTTGAGTTGGTGGTCACATGTCGTGTTAGTCCCAAAATGAGCATAGATTTTAACGCACTGAAGGCACGTGCCATCACATCAATTTTAAAATATGGCAGTTCCTGTCATAGACGTGTTAATTCTTCCCTGCAGTGGCACGTGTCCTTTATTGGAGTGTCCACATCACTGGCACAGGAGAGACCTCCTCTGAGAGAGATCAGCCTCTTTGATGCTTTCACAGATCCTGTCCCAAAATGTGTGATGAAGCGATGCACTGCTCAAATCCTGAGCTCAATGCTCTGACTGAACAGGAAAGCTTGTTTCCTCAAGTAAAGCAATGTCAGTGGATACTGGCACATGGTTAGCTGTGGTGGGGTGCTCAAACGTTGAGAGGCAAAGTCTGTATTCTTGGTCTTCGGTTTGGGCTATTGCACCTTGGGTTGATTGTTCTCCTTCCCTACCTTGGTCACCCGATGAGTCCTCACAGGTGTCCTTATCTAATTAATGACCGTTACCAATTTATTTACAGAAAGTTTACATAACGCTGTGCTATGCAAACGCAGGCTTGTAATGACTGTCAGGCAATATGCCTGGTTTTCACTCCGCATGCTTGAAAAGTGGGGGAGGGTTTTGCTGCTTTTAAATACAGGCACATTACAGAAGCACGGGTCTTTCACAGTAATCTAATTAGGTGGAGAAAGATAGCACTTTTGTGATTAACAAAAAGATCTCCAAAATAACTGTTAGCAGGACTGGCTAAAAAGTGAGCTAAGGCGGTGGAGGAATCCAGTGCCCAACTTCAGTATACTGTATATACTGCCATATCCACTAATATGTCTGAAGATAGGACGCTTTCAGGCCTAAATATTAATTATGCTATATTGTCTACATACATATATATTCAGCATGTAACTAGTTTAAAAAAATGAATTTAGTGTTAAGTTAGAAATTATGTTGGAAATGATTAGCTGCCTCTGCAAAGATAAGAAGATAAATAAGTCTGAAGACAGGCAGGTGCAGAAATGCTTTAGGTGATTTAAGAAACTTGGTATGTTTAATGTCTGCTGAGTTGAATAGTATATGGACTTGAGTGTGGAATCAAAGGTTAGTTAAATAGTTTGTTAGTAGTAAAAGACAATACAATGGAGATAGGTCTTAAAAGATTAGGAACACAGTTAATTCTATAGTTACTTATTGACAGAACAAGGAGTGGTTTCTGAATCAGGGTAAATAATTCTCAATGAAGAAACAGTGTTCTAATGTTGATGATTGACTAAGAAGATTGGACTGACATTGAGAAAAACAGGAATTGCTAAAATGCATAAAGATTGCATTTGGATTTATAGAATCCAGAATCATTTAACACCAAGCTAAGAACAACTAAGCTAACGATTCTCCACTCTATAACTAAGGATTCTATGCAGTAAGCGTTGATAAGGGTTTTATCGCCATTTTATAGGCAAAATTGGGTTTGAGATTCAGTAAGCGCCGATATGTGCTTGATTTCGGCAGGTTTCGTAGCCGATAATTTTGTTATGGCCAGTCTGCTGTCGATAAGCCTGTTTTCGGTACTTATCGCCACTTTTTTAAATCGGCTGTATTCAAGTAGCAAAATCAGCTTATCGGGGCTGATCGGCAGTAAGAAATTGTGATGTTATGGCCAATTTCTCCCACCAACTAAAGTTGGCAAGTTGGAGGGGAGAACGATCGCTAAGGTTGCCGGAACGGCACTTAGAAAAAAAGATTCATCTGTACATCAATGGAGTCAATGGAGCGGGGACGTATAACATTATAGTACTGTTTACGTTCCATTGCTCACAATACAAATGTGATTAGCATTACAGTGTGGGGGGCATTCACTGCATTGTGTCACACCAGACGTGTATTATTTGATTTACATTGTACTTTTATATGTTTTCATCATTTGCGTGTCACATTACTCATCATGTGATGATGTGTCAAGGGAAAATCCTATACTCAACTCTTAAAGGAGAACCTCACATCATATCACACATTTTACTGACCATAGCGACAATTATTTATATGATGTGACACATGTCACACATCTAACACATACACCGTATATTCATGTTGCTTTACATTACACAATGCTTGTAATGTGTAACGCATCTTTAAACGTTCATGTACATCTTTCTTCTCATGTTTACATGTACTTTGGGTCCTCCCTTTTTTCATGACGTCACTTATTGGACACTCAATCACATTGCATGTTCACATTGTAACCATTGCATTACAAGCACTTCAACCTAACTTGTACACACATGTACAGTAATTAATCATTGTGACACCTTTCAAACTGATTATATAGCAACTATCCTCATTACATAAATGTATGCATATGCACACGAGAATTCATTGTGTGAACATGTGACAATAACATGGCTAATTACACATGTTGCAGAAAACATTTTACACGTCAATCTCAGGCTTTTTGTCTAATTACATGACTGACTGTTGCGTTCAGAAGTGTTACATGCATTGCACATTACACTAATAATTTTCAAACAATGTTCGTACAAAGCTTCACGTTACATCATTGGCAAATATCATGATTGCCTGCTGAATACACAGAACAAATAATTATTTGATCAAATGGACACAGCTTGTTAGGCAAGTACTTTAATATGTTAATGTAACACCTTGCTTTTTACTATGTCACCTGACATCATCACATACCTATTTAAAGGTCGCCCATTACCTGCTCATTCACAGCTACTCATTTCAAAATGTTGCGATTGTTTAGGAGACGGAGGAACATTCTTTTTCATGACATGCTTGCTGATGAAGAGAATGACATAGGGCAAGGGAGGGACAGAGCCAGGGACAGTGACAGGGACAGGCACGCGGATACGACAGGGACAGGGAGAGGGACAGGCCGAGGGACAGGTAGAGGGACAGGAGATCAGAGGAGAAGACAGAGGAGACAAGTTGTGCCTCGTCCACGTGTGTACAGGGAGAGAACCCTGTTAGATGGGATGAGTGAGGAGGAGATAGTCAGTCGCTATCGTTTGAGTTCAGCAGCAATCTTATCTCTTTATGAACAGATAAGGGGAGATTTAGATTTTCTGACAGCCAGAGGTCGTGCAGTCCCTGGCCTTGTTAAAATGCTGTGCTCATTACATTATCTTGCGTCCGCGTCATTCCAGACAAGTGTGGGCATAGTGGGCGGAGTCTCGCAATCTACATTCTCCCGGGCCTTTAACCAGTTTCTCTATGCACTCAATAGACGCGCTAGGAATTATATTCATTTTCCTACAAAGGCGACAGAGTGGCTGGAAGTCAGGAATGGCTTTTATCACATAGCAGGGATACCATGTGTGCTGGGTGCAATCGATTGCACACATGTTGCTTTGATTGCACCTAGTCAGAGTGAGCATGTTTACCGCAATCATAAGCACTACCATTCACTTAATGTACAGGTGGTATGTGATGCGACGATGAGGATAATGTATGTGGTACCCAAATTCCCTGGTTCCAGTCACGATTCCTCTATCCTGAGGAACTCTTCAGTCTTCCATGCTTTCGAAGAGGGACATTTTGGACATGGTTGGCTGCTGGATGAGTACATATTTGGATGTTGTAACACAAAACACATTTTTCTTTACGAATGTTTTCATTGTAGAATCTTATAACTAATGTAAGCTTATGTGTGCTCCATTGATTATAGGTGACTCAGGATACGGAATTAGGCCGTGGCTCTTGACTCCGGTGCTAAACCCTCAAACTGAAGCAGAGGAGAGGTACAATGCAGCCCATATATCAACAAGATCTGTTATAGAGAGGACATTTGGCCTACTCAAGACCAGATTTAGGTGTCTGGACAGAACTGGTGGGGCTCTTCTATACAAGCCTCAGAAAGTGTCTGATATTATAATTGTATGTTGCATTTTGCACAATGTGGCACTCACACATAATGTACAATCAGACATACCTGACGCTTTGGAAGAGGAGCATCCCACCCATGTAGCTGCTGAAAATGAACAAACAGCCAGTGGTGGGCAGACACGCCAGAATCTCATAAATTCCTTTTTTTCTTGTAAGTAAAAACATATATTTTCATAGTACTACTTTTATATATTAATTATGTTATATTAACACTAATTGTTTTTTACATAACCTTCTGTTAGGACACAGATGAATATGGGTTGCACACCTTTCTTTTCTCTGCTGTGTGCACAAAGGGATGTGGCACCGGTATGTTATTGTTGCACAGGTTATATAATCCCTCTTCCATTTTAAATTAGTTGTGTGTATGTGAATACAACTGTTGTAACAAATAAGTAATATTTTAGCATTGTGTTGTTCCTTATGCAAACACAATACACATAGTATGGCCATAGTCATGAATTCTTACATTATGCTTACATACAATGTTATTGTTGCAGTGTAACATGTACATCCATATGATGTGTACACCAGCCTTGTTTACATTTAGAATGTGATACAATATACATGGTGTTGCACATTTAACACCAAATACACACTTTGCTGTGTTGCTTACGGTACTGAAGATGGCATGTCAATGTTTGCAATTTATATATTGTTCCATTGCATTATAGGTATATCTCCAGTATGACTGATCATGGTACTGCTGCGGCCAAGTTTATTCGAGCATTTGCCCGTTCTTGGCCGCAGCAGTAGCCTGGCGCGCGCCCGAGAGTGACGGGCGCGCGCCGAAGCAGCGGAAGAGCGCCCTCCGATCGGGGCGCTCTCCCTACCGCTGCCGGGTCCGCCGGGTCCCCCGGAACCCCCTGCCGCTGTCCCGCGATCGCGGGACACCAGGGCTCCCTCGGGGAGCCCCTGGACGCGCGTGCAGGGGGCGCACGCTCCCGAAGACGCGTGACCGCGCGTCTATGACGCGCGGCACGCCGAGGGGCGGCCACTAGCAAGCCGGGAAATCTCCCGGCTTGCGGTACCGGCCACACTTTAATAAAGTGTGTCGGTAGTGTATGTATATTTGCTGACATCTGTCATAAGATGTGCCTACCTCAATATTCGTATAATTAATTGAAGTAAAAATCCAACATATTGCTAAACGATAAATGTTACATACATGTACTTTCTGTATCATGTACTGTACATGCATTTAGCTACTAATGAGGTTTAATGTGCATTGTATTATAAAATGATTACTCCCATTTCATCACATTTAATGTATGTTCCCTTATAATTTCCATTAATGTAATATACAGGTGTTTGGAGAGAAGGGGATAACTGTAGATATTTGTTAACTTACGGGAGCTCATTAATCACGGATGCAATTGACTGATCATAACACTCCATGCATGAATGCCTGTAATCACAGCAATGCGTTGTACATCTTATATTTAGGAATGTAGGTGATAATTAATGCTATAAATTATTTGTCAACATTCATTAAACATTGTCACATGTGTATGTATAAGTCACACATGTGTGTTGATGTGACCTACATGTAACAAGTGTCAAACTGTAATCAAAACCACAATTGTGTCAAAAATGTTACTGTAATTTTGCATTAATAATTACCCACAATCACAATGTTCTTAATATATTTGGAATGTCATTGACGTCACTTCATCATTATCATGATGATAATGAGCATGTATTCTCAAAATATAAACGTCAATCACATGCACATTAGCATAGGCACACTTTTTAAGACAACTGTTTGTGTCTGTATCAATTTGTTTATGATCCATGTATAACACCGACAAATGATAACAGCAGGTTTATTATGGTAGGTTATATCATCATATTGACTGTACTATTTATGTTTAGAAAGTTTAATGAACACAGTAAACTATACTTATTTTGGTACATGAAATATACACATAAACATACTTCATTACATGATGTTGATGTAATATTCATAACATCATGCATTGTAGGGGACCACAACATTTTGCCAATAACATTCTTTGCTACAGTCCCAAACCATTTCATCAACATACCCATGTAACAAGAACTTTTTTACAATAATTGGCTAGTTGGTTGTAAGTGTCCTTTACATTGGGAGAAGGAGTGGCTCAGTGAGTAAAGACACAGACTGGCACAGAGAGTTTGAACCATGCGAGACTGGTTCAATTCCCGATGTCGGCTCCTTGTGACCTTGGGCAAGTCACTTTATCTCCCTGTGCCTCAGGCGCAAAAAAATAGATTGTAAGCTCCACGGGGCAGGGACCTCAGCCTGCAAAATGTCTCTGTAAAGCGCTGCGTACAACTAGTAGCGCTATACAAGAACATGCTATTATTATTATTATTATTATTATTATGACATACTTTCGACAGTCATACGTTCCATTACACAATAGAATGCACAAATGTGTTAGCAGAGTGGGAATGGTTGTTATATATAAAACACACCATGCCATAAAATGTTAGTAGTAATTAAAGAACAGTCAAGAAAATTTCTAGCTGCACTCTTTTGCAACATCATTATGTTAATTAAGTGCTTATGCAATATAGGCATAAGGGTATCACATTTTTAATTGTTTGTTAAAAAGCGCTGCAAGCAATATAAAATTAGTTCCATATGTAGTATAGTAGTCGGTGGCTCCTCCTCACAATCATCTCATATAAAGTTTGACTCTTCTGAAATCATACATTGATCCAATTGTATCTTTGCCGACATCTCTGAAATACAGCAAACACATGATGGTCAAAGATGGTACCTTACTATATATGTATCCGTGACAACGCGTTACACATCTCTATATGATTGTGTAGATACACACTTCACTCTGTTATATGTTAGAAGTACAACTATACATCATTATGTATTATTTAGTAAAATTTGTAGCACGCATAACTATGTATATGAAGTTAACGTTGGGTGTATACTTAAAAATGTGCGCGCACATCTTAATGTGCGCACGCACTTCACGCTTGGGTCGACTAAGTGTTAGCGCATGTGCAAAACAATGCGTACGTTGTGCGTTCAATACATGTTGTAAATACCATTAACCATAAAATATTTCTTTCTAATTCAATGAAGGAGAAACTACATTCGTTTTAAACGACTACATCTGTATTCTTTTTAAACAGACGTGTCTGGACAGAAAGCACGTCCGATAACACAATGCGCAAATGCAATACGTGTGACGTCATGTTAAGCCAGCGTGAAGCGCACGCAAACACTCCTCCCACTCAATTAACATTCGGCTAACGCCCAGTGCACGCCCACAAACACAGACGCGCACGCATGACACAGTGCAGTTACCGTAACTATAACAAAACAACACAGCCAATAGGCTTTGACGCGCGCACGTCGCTTGGGGGCGGGACTTACATCCGTAATCCTTTTTAAGGACGCCTTGGCACATGACAAGGGTCCCACGTCATACGTGGTCGACCGGGTTTTTTTGTAAGATGTTGCATGATAAAAAAACAGGTGTGTGTTACAGTTATGGTAACATGTTGCTAATATGTTTAAAGGGATGGGAAACTACGTATATTTATTCCGTGAGCAATGTGTACTAATCTTTCTGGTTCTACTATATTGTAATAGGAAACAATGTGTTTGTGATCGCTACATGTTATGCAGTCTGCAAAGTTACGCTGTATCCATGCATTTAAAGTAAAAATGGTGGTTACAAAAAAAAAAAATTTTTACGCTGAGGCAAGGCATAACGATTGTTATATTTACCATTCTTGTAGAAGTAACACTTCGTCTGCCTGCAAGTGGTCGCTCCAGAAAACCAATGCATTTGCATCCATGGTTGACCCAAACGCTGAATCCTGTATGACACACATCTCCTCCATGAGGCGCTCATAGGAATTGCCACTGCCTTCTTCAAACAATTGGTCCGGAGGTAGGTTAATTTCTTCGGTTACCCATTCGAATGCGTTTGCAGCAGAAAGGCTTGGTAAAAAATCATAGTAGTTATGTTCTTGTAGAATGTGTGTTTCAGGAATGGAGGGTGCAGATATTGCAGCAGGTATCGATTCACACGGAACAGTAGTAGCGGATCCATTGCTATTGTTATTAGGAATAAATATGCTATTTAGCAGTATATATGTGCCGTGTTCCACGGTGATTTGATTTTCCTTAGCAATCTGCCAAAAACCATACCTTTCTTGTAGGTTATCCTGCAAACGTTCAAAACATTCATTAGTTGATAAAGTGAATCTTACAGAGGATTTAAAATTTCGCGCACGCCCAGGTTCTTGGTAATAAGGGTACTTTGTTCTAATCAAATCATAGATTTGGCCCACGTTGGCTTTCTGTTCCGCAGTTGACACGATTGCCTCCGCTATCATCCTTTTATACCCTTTGTGTGGATGGCTGTTTTGAATCATATCGATAGCCATTGCAGCTTAACAGAAAATCTGACTGTACTTCAATGTTGTCTGCTCACAATACTCAAACTAGTAGAATGTTATCTATTTAGTGTCTTTCCATTCAAGGTCACAAAATGTTTCTTTTTTTACTCCTGTTTTCAACCACCAATTGGAGTTGTACAAATAATTGGTTCACATTTGTGGTTTCTGATAGGCATTTCAGTGTGAATGCCACATTAAGCTACTTTTATCTACTTTCTCAAAACAACTGTACTATTTTTAATTAAAAAACACTGTGGGTTGAGGAAAGAAACATTGTACGCTTTATGAAAATAGTGCTTACACAGCCATATAATGAAATACACACACACCTGCAAATGTTGTAATCTTTTTTTGTTTTCATACATTTCAGTGTCTATTTTTCTGTCTGGTTAACTCCCTGACTGCATCAGAGTTTAAGTAAGTGTGTATATATATATATATATATATAT
>WSYH01001089.1:72915-118473 GCA_036426205.1 Ascaphus truei | reverse complement strand
GTGTGTGTGTGTGTGTGTGTGTGTGTGTGTGTACATATATCCATACATACTACATATATATTACTAAACATTCACAGATATGTTATTGAAAACATATCTCATAAATTATTAAATGACAACATTATAATGTTCAAGCAAGGTGAAGGTAAGTAATATTTAACACTTAATCCTGCTGTACACGGACAAGAAAGATGTTAGCAGTTACATACAGTAGATGTGTGTTTATAATTGCATGTGAATAATATTTACATGCAATGATTACATCAAGTAACACACCCAAATACAATGTTTTGCAGGTAAGTAAATGGCACCTTCTCTAAACATAGCAACTGGGTCCTGGTGGACCATTACTGAGCAGATGATTAATAAATAAATATTAATAAAACCATTCATTAGGACTGTTAACATTTCCAAAACTTCACGTGTACAATGACATACTTGAATGTTTGGAAACAACAGGTCTTCAGCATACATACAATATTCATTAGATAATCTGAAGTGAACAAAACAAGGCCAAAGGCATATTTACTTAATTATATAAATTTATTATTTTTTTTCCTTTTGAGAGCGAGTCACAGGCCTGCTTGGTGTCTCTTGTATTTTTCTTTTGCATTTAGCCACAACTTTAGTCACAACAGAGCCACTTTGAGTGGCCTGTGGCACTTCACGGGCAGGGCTTGTGGGCAGTGACTGATCACGGGCAGGGCTTGTGGGCAGTGACTGATCACGGGCAGGGCTTGTGGGCAGTGACTGATCACGGGCAGGGCTTGTGGCCAGTGACTGTTCATGGGCAGGGCTTGTGGCCAGTGACTGTTCACGGGCAGGGCTTGTGGCCAGTGACTGATCACGGGCAGGGCTTGTGGCCAGTGACTGTTCATGGGCAGGGCTTGTGGCCAGTGACTGATCACGGGCAGGGCTTGTGGCCAGTGACTGTTCATGGGCAGGGCTTGTGGGCAGTGACTGATCACGGAAAGGGCTTGTGCCCACTGACACATGTGAGCAAGTTGGTACACATTGCACAACTGATGGTTGGTCCGTTTCATGTTTAGTTTTTTTGGTTTGTGTCCAAAAACTGGTCAGTAGTAACTGCTTGTGCTTTTTTGTTTTTGCCGCCTCCTTTGTAGGTGTCAGCTCCAGAATTTCTACAGATGGCAGCGGTAGGATGTTGTCAGGAACATGCACAGAACTTTCTGCTACTTGACCGGTAACATCCCGACCTGGGGAATGTACATCAGATGCATGGGGTGAAAAATGAGCACCATGTAAAGATCCTTCCTGTGATGTGTTAAAGTTGAAATTTGGTACTGTTGTCATTCTCAAGTAATTAGCTTGGGTTTGCTGAACAACTAATGCTTCGAATGACGTGTTTATTTTTTGCAATTGTTTAGGCACTTCAATGAAGACTCTGTGGAGATGTGACAATTGTGATATCGTTTCTTCCTGCAGTGATATCATCCTTTCGTGCACTCTCATCAGATCTGAATGGCGACGATTTTCAGCTTCAACAATTTTTCCCTCAGAAGCTACTATTGCATCGTATGTGTTACTTGATGGACGATTTGGCTGTGTAACTGTTTCAATGGGAACCTCTTCATGGACACTTGATTGAATTTCGGTGTCTATGGCGGCATCATCATCATCATCATGTGCTAAAAATAAATGTACACATTATGAAATGGCATGTTAATGTGTGCTGTTTTACTATGTAATTATACTGTGTGATAAGTTTCACCTAACATGTTTCCATACGTTTTATAACGTCACATTAAAAACTACCTTGACTTACCAATAATGTTTGGACTCAGTATGAAATAAGAATGAATGAAAAGTTGCTCTCAACTCACAACTCCTACATGATACTTAACATTACAAACACAATACATGTTGTCTTAAACTTCATATTCACTGACACTAAGTAATCCTATTTAAAGAACATGTGCAAAACAAATAATGAACATGACAACATAACATATAGAAGTGCACATATTATATGGGCACCACCTCATACACTCACCTTCTAGGTTTGTTGAGCTGCATGACCCAGGTGAAGAAACTTGTTCCGTCTCAAGTGACACATGTCCTCCAGGGGCAACTATATATAACAATAACATCAGTTGTACATTTACATGCGTAAATATTGAACAAACAGTTATTGTATGTTCTGTATTTATGAGTAACTAACAGCTTCAGTTCCTTAACCGAAAATGTGTGTGTGAAAGTGAACATAAATAGTTAAATAACAATGTACATGCCTGTGTACTTAGAATTTTTGAGTTCCCTAACATACAACATACTATGTTTCTGCAGTAATGCGTTTGGATTAATTGCTTACATTTGTACATACAAATCATATGTTGTGTAGTCATATCAGTATCATAATGTACATAACTACTGTATCACGAGATGAACATTCACAATGGTTATCATGAAGGTGGTCAAATAGCTAAAATATTCATTTTTGCTAGAGGATATGTGTGGTACATTAATAGAAGCTGTGGCACGCCTGAATGTGGCTGCCACTCAACAACACAACACATGCAGTGTGTGATAATGTGGTGTTGATATCAGTTCAACTATAGATATGAGTGAACGAATGTGTGACGTACGGTTTCAGAACTAATGACTTGTTGGGGGATTTAGTACCTAGAGTTAAGCTTTCAAATGAGTGTAATTACCTTCAGTTTTGCTAGTCAGGTTGTAAGAACGGTATTCCCTTACCCAAAAACACAAATCAGCCAGAACTTTCAATTACTTCAAACAGGTGAAAATGGTGTGAACTAAGTTGACCGTAAGATGAACCTGTAATTGTGGTATAGGAGCTAATTAGTCGTCTGAAGTGTGCAAGTTATGAACACAAGGACATAACATATGCTACGTGTGCCTAATTATGCTGTCTGTATATGACATAAAGCAAAAATGGACCTTTTCATAAACAACTATACATTTGTTAGTGCAAGTGATGTTTGTAGGCCGTTGCATGCTATATATTCGATGCGTGATTAGAATAGGCAGTAATGTCGTGTTTGTAGGAGTAAAATAAATAATATACACATTAATATTATACATATTGATGTTCTGTACCAGTAGCTAGTAATAATTTCTCATTAGCATGTGTTACACATGTGTGCTACCCTGTTGTTCCCCATCTTCGCCCACCATCAATTGCTTCCACTGCAGCAATGCATTTTGGGAATTCACATGTAAATGACGACGCAATGGCACCTGGTATATTAATTACTGCTTTTAGTAGGACTACAACACAAACACATATGTATATTTTGAGATATATATATATATATATATATATATATAGAGAGAGAGAGAGAGAGAGAGAGAGAGAAACAGACATATACATATATAGATGTAGGTATACTTATATTGTGAAGACAGTATAAAAAGCAGCGGAAATATGTTAAATAACTGTAAGCAAGGACACGCCTAGTACAGTAAGATTTCTCACCTGGTGGAAATTGTGAGGGATAAATTCCGATGTCCCTGTCACCGGCCAAACCCTCCACGACGATGGGAAGTAATTTTCCCCGAAGCAGCTCCTCCAATGGAGTTAAGATCAGACGTTGTGGTGGCGGGCCATCTCCAGTGCCAGAAGCATGCACGCCTTGGTCTTGTATTTTCTTTTTTAATTTTGCCCTAATATCGTCAAATCTTTTGCGACAATTCCCCTTGTCCCTGACACGATTCCCACACGCATTGACACAAAATTATTATTGTGTCCCACATTTCTTTTTTGCTTGATGAACTTGTCCGCACTTGAAATACAAACAAAATATTTGACGTTAATTCATAATAATAGAAGCACCAGTTTCCTACACTGCTAGCTGTTCCAAGAGATAGCAAACATGCTGTTTTAGGTGTAATATGTGAAGCACATGAGCATTCACTACTAAACCTAAACATGTAAGCAAGCTTGCATTAATATTGTATGCAGTTATCGCAAATTGAACGCCTGAGTTTTGTTGTCCTTGTAACGCATGATAAAAAGCTGTGTTTCCACAATAATTAACATAGAAAGATATTCTGGACCCATATTTGCATATTAACAAAACTC
Source organism: Ascaphus truei (assembly GCA_036426205.1). Taxonomy (NCBI): domain Eukaryota; kingdom Metazoa; phylum Chordata; class Amphibia; order Anura; family Ascaphidae; genus Ascaphus; species Ascaphus truei. The sequence continues at coordinate 114,407 of WSYH01001089.1, read as the reverse complement.
ACATGACCTAGGATCACATGTATTTGAAGAATAAATGGAAAGGTACACTTACCTACTAAATGTCCATAGAGACTGTCATAGTGCTCCAGAATCCCAGTGACAAGAGCTCTATTTTCCTGCTCATTGAAGCGAGGATTACGTGGATGCTCCACACGTTTCTTCATAGCACGTTTAGGCTCAGAGCTTGCCTGCTGCTGACTGGACTCTCCTTGTTCCAATGGAAGAGACTCCAAAAGCTGGCCACCAGCAAGCACGCCACCACCAGACACCCCATCAGCAACTGAGCCACCAGCAGCACTCCCACTCCCACCAACAGCACTCGCACTCCCAGCAACAGCACTCGCACTCCCAGCAACAGCACTCCCACTCCCAGCAACAGCACTCCCAGCAACAGCACTCCCACTCCCAGCAACAGCACTCGCACTCCCAGCAACATCACTCGCACTCCCAGCAACAGCACTCCCACTCCCAGCAACAGCACTCGCACTCCTAGCAACATCAGTCCCCTGAACAGTACGTTCACTCTGACGCGTACTCGCACGAGTAGCACTACCACTCACACCAGCATCACTCTTCCCACGCTTTGCGGGCATACTTACAGCACTCACAAAAAACAGAAAACAAATGTACAGCCAATCACACGAAACACTTCCACATAGAAAACAAGACAAAGATGTAAACAAAACAACAAAGGACAAAGCTTTCACAATACACAACAAGTCTCTCAGTCAATATCCAAATATTAAATCGCCCAGCTCTGTGCGTCTCTCTCTCTCTCACTCCCAACAACACAGAGAATGATTAACAGTACACGTTGCCTTTAAATATGGCGCGCTATCCAATACATGCTGGCTTCGCCTGATTCAGCAAGATTTTTGATTGGCGAACGTAACAGCACCCCGCCACGCACGCCGATACACCTGTGTGTGATCGGCAAATCATCGTGAGAGTGGGCGGATTTGTTTTCGTCTTGATTTTGAAGGGATTCGGCACTTACTGCATACGGAGAGGGAAAATCGCCAATAACATGGCTAATCGGTAAGCTTGCCAATTTCACATATTCGTCGCTTACTGCATGAGGCCCTAAATTCCATATGCCTGAATGATGTGATCCAGGTGTGCACAGACTGGGGGGGGGGGGGCGCAGGATTTGCGGTTACAGAGGCCCTGCGCTCTGTATTAAAATGTATTTAAATTAAAAGCTGGGGGAGATGTGAGGCCTCTGTAACTCCCTTACCTGCTCTCTGCCGGCTCTTCAACAACATGTCGCCATGGCAACACGTGTCAAATGACGCGCGGGGTCATGGAACGTGATATCCCATGACCCACGGCGTCATTTGATGCCGAGTCCTAGGATAGGGGGGGTGTGAGTGCTGGGGCTTCCAATCTGGGTCTTCCAAGCTGGGGGGCGCATCTCAGGAACTTTGAGCACCCCTGATGTAACCGACTAAAATGATGCTGTGAAAGATGTTTTCTATTATCTCTGAATAAATTAAGAAAATAACTGAACCATGGACTACAGATATCCACACACAGGGCCATGGACTACAGATATCCACACACAGGGCCATGGACTACAGATATCCACACGCAGGGCCATGGACTACAGATATCCACACGCAGGGCCATGTTGACCTACAGATATCCCCCACTGCAGTCCATGGACTACAGATATCCCACACAGGGCCATGCCTACAGAATATCCACACTCAGGGCCGGGACTACAGATAGCCACACAAGGGCATGATAACAGATATCCCACGCAGGGCATGGACTACAGATCATCCACACTCGAGGCCATCGGACTACAGATTCCCCACGCAGGGCCATTGACTACAGATATCACACACAGCGGCCATGGACTACGATATCCACCCAGCAGGGCCCATGGACTACAGATATCCACACCAGGGCCATGGACCTACAGATATGGCCCACACGCAGGGCCATGGACTACTGTTCGATTATATATATGAAAGGTTTGGGACATTTATTGGCACCCATCTAATGACAAATCTTCAATGTTTTCTGTTGCAACTTTATAGAAGCTCTCGAAACCCCCAAATTACCGCAAATATATATATATTTATATAGTGTCAAAAGGAGTGTATCTACTGGGCGTGGCAAATGTATAAACAAGAAACAAAGAAGTCCAGGCAACATCCAATGTGACAAAATACACAGTGAAATACCTATATATGTCTTTTAAAAGGGGTCATCTAGTTAACCCTTTGGCCAATGCGTGTAAGCCTGCTGGTCACTTTCAAGGCATGACCATAATATCGCAGGGCGAGCTTTAAACCCTGGGTGGGAGGAGCCACTAACCTCCAAAACAGCTGAGACCAGCTGGAAAAGAGGTATATAGGTATTTCAAGAGATATATAGGTATTTCACTGTGTATTTTTGTCACATTGGATGTTGCTCTGGACTTCTTTGTTTCTTGCAACTTTAAAGGAACATATTCTCATAAAGCAAATTATTTTTTCCCACCTAGATGGAAAGCGGGGGGTCTCCGGAGCAGAACCGCGTTGATTTAGGCTCCTGGATCCTCTGCTGCCTGAGATACTTACCTCCATAGGGGTTGCCGGTATCTCTCTGCTGTTTAAATGTCCCTGCCACGCGGGCCAATACAAATCCACAAGGGATGAAATAACGGCTTCCTATTGGCCACGTGACACTTAATGCTGCCATTTAGGTAACCCCACCAATCCCAGACAGAGTTTCTACCGGCACCCACTACGCAGGTAAGCAACTCAGGAAGGCGGAGGTTCCCGGAGCTGAAATGAACACGGTCCATTTCCAGAAACCCCCTGGTTTAAACCTATTTAAAAAAAAGAAAAACACCAAAAGAAAAGTGTCACCATGTTCCACTGACTTAAGTCTGTCAGGATTTCACACCACTGTATTGTGCTATCCCGACAGCACAGGGACAACTGTCTGTCGAAAAGCTAAATGCAGATAAGAGAGAGAAATGGCAGAGCACAACCGGAATCATCCGAACAAGAAATTAGGAGGAAAGTGCGTTATCCATAAAAATTTAATAGTCATGGAAGTTAAAAGGCAAGGCATTACCCTACCAACATGTTTCGTGCTACAGTGCTCTGTGTGCACGAAACATGTTGGTAGGGTAATGCCTTGCCCCTTTTTTCCCTTTCATACTATTACATTTTTTTATGGATAACGCACTTTCCTCCTAATTTCTTTTTTCGGATGATTTCCGGTTGTGCTCTGCCATTTCTCTCTCTTATCTGCATCCATCTCCCAGGACTGAGGCACCCCAGAGGTCTGGTGGGATCAACGTGGACGCTGCCAGACTCGTGAAGTTTTCTGTGCTTGCTACATGGTCATATCATTATTCCACAAAAGGATTAGGGTACTATTCATTGGGGTGATCATTAGCCTTTGGGTTCCTTGACAATTTGAGTGCCATCTATGGTGGTTTACAACTAGATACCACACCCAGTACCCTCCTACAAATCAAGAATATATCCCAGACCTCATAGGATTCATTATCTTATAATATTATCATTAGAGCTGTATACATGTTCTTAGCACCACGCCATTATACTTCTGTCGAAAAGCTAAAAACCATATTCTCTGAATTTCCACGTACTGTGCAGGGTTACTGCCCACAGGCAATGCTGAAAGGTCAGCGGGGCTTTCTAACACTCAGACACAAAATGCCAAGTTCCGTGCACAGGACAAGATCAGTTGGGGCAGGGTTGGTAATTCACCCCTTAAAGAGACTACGTATTATTAGTAAACTTTGCTCACATCAAAATCCCCAGAATGAAATGTACTATAGTATGTGGTATCATCTGTACACTACTTGAAATTCTTCTAAATATTGTTTAAAGGCATGGGGTCTCTGTACGTAGACTTTTACTGTTATGAATGAGTCTTTTTTTCCCTTTTTTCCCCCAAGAGTTCACCCCATGATAAGAAATGTTAATAAACAAAAGTTGATCAGGCTCGTACTTGGATGAATAGTGGCTAAAATATATCATCTTCACAGATGAAGCCTCAGTGGCCCTAGAGCTTCTTTTGATTTCTTTCAGGAATAGAAGTTACCTTTCCATAAGGTCAAGGTCGAAACTTCACATCACGTGTGCATATTTGGGGCTCGATCTCACAGGTGGATCTGACCCAATTGTAGTTTTTGAAGTTACTGCAAACTATTTGTACTGTCTAACCATGCAGTAACTAAAATCGTTGCTATGAAATGTTATATTTAGTATATGTTCTTGTTACAGGAATTCTGGACAATTGGAAGTCCAAGAAGTAATAGTATGAAAGCCATTACACCATTCATTGCTGCAAGCTTTTGCCTCTTGCCACTGTTTATTTTAAGACATGACCACATGCACCGCAGATCCGGAACAGCAACAACACCCCGCAGCAAGTTTTATTAATATGTTCTAATTGTCCAATTGTTTAAATATAAACCATACTGCTATGTACACACAACTAGTTTCCATTTGTAAGTAAAGTTCTGTATGCAGGGTGAGTCACTTATCTAAATACCCCTGAAGGTCTCCTGACAGAACCTAATAGAGATGGTTTGGGCACTTCTGAGTGTTTTTAGGGGTATCTAAGAAATAAGGAACAAACAGTATTGTATATCACACCACCTGTGCTCAAACTCAGTCCCTCCAAGGCTAAACAGGTCAGGTCTTAAAGCTGCAGACCAAGCAATATCCCTAAAATCTGTGGTGGTTTTTTTGTGTTTTTTTTTTTTAAATAAATCAGTTCTGTACTACTGTATGAGAAAATACTTGGATATTTACAAAAAACCCTCTGAATAACATTTTAATATATTATTAATGTAATAAGCATTTTTTGTTTCTATAGCTACCATTTACAAAGCACCATCCCCTTCCTCTTCTGAAACAGGCTCTGGCACACCCCTTTTTTAAGCCCTCTGTCTCTCTAACAGTGCACCAATTGTATCTAGTGACTGCCTGGTCACATGATCTTCCCCACAGAAACTTTGCATCTTTGGTCCTCTTCTGCTGTTACTGACAGCCATTTATGAACCCCCGAGCCGAATCTTTGCTGATCGATTGGCAACTTAGCTAATTACTTATCATGTGTGTGGATTTGATTGATGCACATATTTTTTACGGGGGGGAAAACGACAGCTTGGACTGCTGCTTAAGTATATCCCATCTTCAAACACAAGTGACTGAACCACCTGTGCTGAAGACGGGTATCTTTAAACCTGGTTTTGTTGGTGGTCTTGAGGACTGAGTTTGAGCACCTGGTGCCATTCACTATGCTAACTTACCCATGCAGGGAACACAAGAAGTCACGGCTGATCCATCTCATTCCACTGATACTAGTGTTCATGTGGTTGTTGCTCTCTTCTCTTGTGTATGTGCCATTACGTTTTTTAAGTGAAACTTCTACGCTGGCACCTCCCAATTAAAAATTTTTCCGTCTTGAGCAGCTTTTTGGAGACGGAAGTGCAATCCCGGAAGTGACGTCACTGCTGGAAGAAGATGGCCCGTTATGGCGTATATGCGGAGTGCCTCCCATGCTCAGCACGCATGCGCTGAGCAGTTAAGCACCACACTTCGGACAAACTGAAGCTGTTAACATGCTGGAATCTTACAGTGCAGACGTTGTACTGTTTGTTGTAACATAGGGGTTCATTTCCACTCACCTCAGTTCAAATATGCTTTGTGTTCAAAATATATGAGTTTTGCGCCTCTTGAACCCTGCTCTGGTCAGCAGAAATATTTTGCAAAAATAATTGTCGGGGGTGGGAGAATTCCAGCAAATTAAGTGTGATTACACACACAGAGATACACACATATAACACCACACACCACACAGAAGACACACACATAGGCACCACAACAGACACACCCAGACGCACACACCATACAAACCCACACAGACGCACACACACTAATCCTGCGCAGTAGCCACCGGCACACACAAGACACACTACGGACACAGACCGCACACCACAACACACATGTACACAGAGATGCGCACACGGAGAATCCCCAAGCACACGAGGAATTCACAGTTACTATACTATAGAATACAAATAGGTAAACACAGTGTGTTTGTGCCACACCGTGTTTCTGAGTGAAAACTTCTTTGCATTTTGCACTGAAATTGTTTTTTCATTTTTATTAAAAGCAGCACCATCACAAAAAACTATTTCTGCGACAAACACAAAGAAGTTTCACTTAAAATGCACTCGGCACACCCCCACCGACACCGGCAGTCCAGTCTGTTTCTCCCCATCTGTGCTCCACCCTTGCCTACCTACTTCTGTGACTATTTTGGTAGGATCACAACCAGCGACTCCTCGTGCACCGGGAACTGAGTGCGTCATCTTTATTTTCATCACGATTTAGTCTCACGACTGTTGTTCAATTAGAATATATTCATGGAGGTATGAGCCGCGGGTTTTTCGTTTTAATTGTGATTTATTGCTTTAAGGGATTACTGAGGGAATGGAAAGGAGGGTTATCACTGCTCCCACCTCCCAGCTTCCGCTCACTGCATATTGATAGAGCATAGAAAACATCATTACCACCAGTCTCACTTCACTTCCATTTCACAGATACTCACTCTGCTTGAAATGTTCCCTTTGTAAACGGAAACCCTCGTTGGTCTGATCATCTTTTTATAACACCACACAGTCATCACAAATGATAAGCAATGCTTAATCTTATATACAGACCATATATCTAGATGGCATTGTTGTGGGGTTCCTCCAATAATTTTCTCCTGTGGGAACTGTCATTGGAGGAACCCGGGGATTTGCCTGAAGGCTGTCATTTGCTATAGTAGAAATAAGAACTAGTTCCAGCAGGTTTTTTTTGTAAATTGTTTGCATAAAATAAGGAACATGCATGTAATAAATATAAATATTACTACACAACTATACATAGTACAATAGTATAGTACTAGAGTATACAGTATATGCACATGCGTACAATACATAGACTGCTTTGCACTCCACTTGACGTTGTCAAGTGCAACAGCTCGATTCGTCGAACGTACATTATGTCATTCAGTGGAATGCACACTCTCAGTAGCCTCCATAATAATTCTACAATTAGTTTCTTGGAACCACTAGTTTCATTTCTGGAAATTGCAATACTTGCGATTGGCGATAAATACTGCTGCAGCCAGCTTAATTCTTACATTACCCAGTCCATACTGGGCTTTTTTGGCTGACGCCGAACTTGGCTGCGCGCCAGCCGCATCTTCCCTTCCTCCGGTCCATGACGCGCCTACTCCCTGGCTGTCTCCGCCTCTGCTTCCCTGATCCCCAGTATGCACAACGCAGGGACATTAATGTATGTATGTAGTACAGTATGTCTTTATGTTATATAGCGCCATAATGTACATAGCTTCACATGTAGTAATATCATATCATATAATAACAAATAATATAAATAACAGATCATGGGAATAAGTGCTTCAGACCATACTGTAAAAGTAACATTAAGGAAGGAGTCCTGCTCCGAGGAGCTTACAATCTAATTGGTAGGTAGGAGAACGTACAGAGACAGTAGGGGAATACTATTAAGTGCGTCTGCAGGGGGCCAAGCTTTATTTATCAGTGTCCATGATTATCCAGTGCTACTCAAATTTCTTTAAGGCAGATGTTGTCTTAAGGTGAGTCTTAAAGTGGATAGCGAGGGGCTCATGTACCCAACTGTGCACGGGCCTTACCCCACCTTCAACCTCCATCACTCACCTCTTCCGGGATGCTGGCGGAACCGTGGCAGCGTGACGGCTCACCAGTGACGCGCGGCACGCATCAGTAAAAAAACAAAACACTACCGCGTCTGCAAGCGGTTTTAATTACCCGCGTGGCGGCCCATTAGACTAAAGCGGGCCGCCACTGTACACTCAGCTGCACCGTGCCATCCGTCTCTAGAAATGCAAAATGATTAGCAAATGGTTTTTTTATTTTTACATTGCATAACACATTAACGGGGATTCAGGCAAACACTTAATTAACCAGTGCACCCCCATTCCGAGACCCAATAAAAATACATTCTTATTTTAAAACGCAGGGCCATGGACTACAGATATCCACACGCAGGGCCATGGACTACAGATATCCACACGCAGGGCCATGGACTACAGATATCCACACGCAGGGCCATGGACTACAGATATCCACACGCAGGGCCATGGACTATTTGATATATATTGAAAGGTGGGACATTTATTGGCACCCATCTAATGAGCAAATCTTCAATGTTCTGTTGCAACTTTATAGGAAGCTCTCAGAAACCCCCCAAAATTACCGCAAAATATATATATATTTATATAAGTGTCAAAAGGAGTGCTACTGGGCGTGGCAAATTGTATAAAACAAGAAACAAAGAAGTCCAGAGCAACATCCAATGTGACAAAAATACACAGTGAAATACCTATATATAACCGATATCTGCAATCATTCTATGTATAAACTTTTTAGTTGTTTGTTTTAAAAAGTGCTATTCTACTATAAGTTTATATATTTTTATGCCATCTCGTGGCAAAAAAGAGGATTATAAAAGCTACACTACTATGACATATCTTGCTGAAATGTCTTTTGAAATGTTATGAATTTAGGCAAATGGTGAATAACTAGAAGCCACAAACGCCTTGAAAACATGTTATATGGCTATCTGTGCTCTTAATGCAGTAGTTTGAATTATTTGACCACATTTTTGTTAGTGACTGAAGTAATTTTTTACCATGGTAATGTGAGCGCTAGGAAACATATTTTGGCAGTTTTCAATCAGGTGCTTAGAATAATTTAATAATGATGTTCCTCGGTGCTGACATGAGCCCTGATCAACAGCATCCATCCTCACTTGGTATAACTTTTGAAAGAAGACCTTAAGATCGCAGTCAGCCTGGGAGCGAGCGCACTCTCGCTCAAGCTCCCTGCTGTGAGAACAGGGATGATTTGTGTCCTGGGTAGTTGCGCACGTAGTGGGGGCATGCCCGTTGGCTGAACTGCGCACGTGACCAGGGCAAGCGCGTCAAATTCAAAAGAATTTGTCTCGCCAAGTAGCTGAGCGCGGAGCGCTCACGGGCACGTTCTGGTCAAACACATTGTCATAATGTGTTTGATGGCGCTGAGCACGAGCACGCGCTCACTCTCTGCCTGGACGAGCCCTTATACTGTAGGTGGTTCCACCAAGTTGGGGTGGGTGTAAGAAACCAGAAATATTTATATGCAATGTAGCAAAAAAAAATATCTTATACAAATTAGAAGTAATGAAATAATTACAATGTTAAAAACAATTCTGCTAAATCTGAGCAAATGTGATTCATTCTCACATTGTATCATACATAGTAAAATAAGTGCTGGGACCTTAAACAGCCTCTTACATACATTGTACGTCCAAGTGACCTTGACAGCATCTCCTTTTCTTTTTGTTTTTTCTTTGTCTACTTTATTATTTTCTATAAGTCAACCTTGTCTTCCATTGTAGGTGCCCATAACAAAGATAAAGCACTGGAAAGTTAATGCCTTTACATAAACTGAAATGCAATAGTGCTGGGAATTCCTCTTTAATTTTAACTTTAAACTTGATCTTTTGGCTGCATGACTGACCAGCTTATTACCTGTACTGAACAAGGTTCTATCAATGCTGAACGTCCCAGGTCCACAGACCACAGACAGACCCTGCTATTGTGTAGACCAGTGCCTCTTGTCAAGTTAATATAGAGGTACCTGACAGCCATTATTTCCTGGTGTGAGGGGTTACACTAGAAAGAGAATAATTATATATTAATAATTTCAATGTGTTCCACTATACTCACTGAATTAGTTTTTGCTGAAACATCCTTCCAGACCTTCTTAAAATTAATACTATATTTTGTATAACCATTAATAACGTCACTTATCACTTTGATAGATCATCTGATACAGCAAACACAATGGTCCAGTGCAGAGTATCAGACTTAGTCGGAGCCATTGGAGCCTTACTCTCTTATCTAACTGTATCTGCACATGAATAATGATCTTTCATTCTACAGTAGCTGTAGCATTCCGTGTCCAGTTCAAAACAAGTCATCTGTATAGCAGTAGAACAGAATGTTAGACCATTTGCTTTTTGCATAGAAACAAAAGGACAACAGGGTCTTATTGTTTATCATGTCAGCCCCCACCCTCCCTGCCACAAGGTAGTTCCTATTACAGGACTGAAATATGTTAAATGAAATAATGCTTGCATATCATGTTTAATGTCTACATTGTTGGGCAAAGAGACTACATCTAATGGTGACAGCATTTGGGATTCAGGCCTTATTTACATTTCATCTTCCTCTTTCATTAAACTAACAGCTCACACGAGACTACAAAAAAAGAAAGTGAATACCATGTCTGTCTTATGTGCACTGACTCATGCCTAATGCACACAGAGGTTCACAGTACCCCAAACGAACAACTCACGGTGTAAATATATAGTACTCCAAGTTTACCACTGCCATTTCTGTTTAAATGAAAACCTACCAGATCAAATTAGGCTTTGACATGTTCTGTTGATCTCATATAAAATACAAAGATTTCTAAATCCTAATTTTCATTGATATTTTTTTTCTACATTGAACATTTTCAATGGACACAATTTTTCAAAAACAGGTATTCAGTATAATTGTCACTTTGTGTTAACATAGGGAGCAAACTGTGGTCCCCGGCTAATTAGTGGTCCCCAAAGCCTTCTACTGTTCACTTCAGAGAGCTTTTTGTAGGTGCAGCAGTGTTAGGACCTACAGATTGGCCATACAAGTGGTTGTAGGCTTAAAATACTTCGGACAAAGAATTGAACTAAATGACCCATGCTTATGAGAAGATATACAAACAAAAGACAGGGGGTGCCCAATGCTACATCCAATTGACAAAATATATAAAGTAATAAGTATAAAGTTTAAATACTTCAATAATAATATTTACTTGGTTATTTAGTTAAACGCTTTGGCCAAAGCGTCATAAGCCTGCATACCACGTCAAGGTATAACCAAAATTAATGCAGGTCCTAACACTATGTTATTATGAGACGATATACAGAAAAATATTTAACTATACAATATGTAAAGTTAGATGTAGTTCTAGGCCTTTTTGTCCTTTGTTATATACATGAGGTGGATTTGGGTTCTGAGCTTACATGGGCTGTGTGCGTTTAGTATTCACTTCAGGCAGCTCTCAGCTTTATCAGTACTAAAATATGATTTTTACATAAAAGATCTAGTTCTTTTAATATATGTATTATATGTATGTATAACATTGAAGTGGTCCATGATATGGACATTTATGAGTACCAGTGTTCTAACATAATATGCACCTTGTGCCTACATGTAGCACCTTATAAACATCCACTACCACCACAGAACTGACATAAACCTTGACTTCCAAATAAACTTAAGTCAAATAAAAAAAACAGTTATTAAGTTTAACAGAGAAGAGGGGATGTTGACGTAGAACCACATCAAACTTGTTTCCCCTCTTGCAGCTGCATACAATGTACAGAATGAAACATTTGAAATGAGATTTGACACACGGTTTTGAACCACTGCAAACCTGGCAGAGTTGTTTTCAACGGAACAGAGGGACGCATTCCAGGCATATGTGCAGAATTAGATACATCTCATTATATATAGGTCATCCTACTTTTGCTCATAACCACACCCTAAATCATGTGCGACCACATGCAGGATCAATTAAGGGCAACATTGCTTAATGCATTAACACTAAAAGATGTATGTTCAATTTTCTTTGCATACTGTACCAGTTCTATCACCGGGCTCGATACACAGCTCCATGAATACATGAATAACAGTTGTGTAAATACAGTAGATACATACTGAAACATAGACGCAAGATGTGCTTGATAACACCTTCCTCATCTACTATTTTTGTATTGCTAAAGATTTAGGTAGTGTTGTTTGATCAGTATCGGTTTAACCCCTTCAGTGTCAAAGGGTCCTGCCACCTCCTTTCCCATAGACCCTCCAGCACTGACCGATAACATGACCACCCTTCAGGCGATCACGTGATCCCTTCCGAGTTCCGGCTGTCGGACCCAAAGTAAAGGGGCAGAGGCGGGTGCTCACCAGGCATTTCCTCCCCCCTTCAGTGTAGATTGCAAACAGACTCTAAACTGAGCAACGGACATCATTAGGGCACTGAATAAGTTGCAAAGTAGCCGACCAAGAAACTCACTATATATGTAGCCCTTTATCACCCATTCCTATCTCCACATTTATTCACAGCAAATGAAAATATGTATCGGCTTTTAACCCGTAAAGATCATTGTTGAAAGTGGGTGTTCCTTTCATCTGACCTAGCTATAAATTCATTCTTTTTAACTCAAAAGTGATTTTTATGGCAGGACGCTTTTCCTGTAATATTGAGATGCTGGCAGTGGCAGATCATTGACATTTGATCAGAGAGAAACTTTGTTTCTATAAAAATATATGCTAAGTTAAGAAGAAAAAAAAATACAAGAAGTGGAAACTGTGAACCATGCTGTTCATGGAAATGTTAATTGACAAGAAGACTTATTCTCCTGCTCTGCAAAGATTAGAATCACACTCACAGCTGAATCAGTCGCTGCGTTTATCTTGATGCTATACAGTAGCTAAATATTTTTATAAAAAACAATAGGGGTCTGTAACAGGGATTTATCACTGTTTGAGAGAATCTGCCTCTAAATCTAGCAGAGTGCTGGTTAATTGCACACAGGCAATCAACCAGACTCCACCTGACTGATTAGGACTTTTAGAAAAGCCTGATGTGAGAAACAGGAGCGAGATTCCTTAGCTCACATTTGGGCTGACAGAAGGAGAGCAGAGAAGCCTGCACACAGACACTGTTTTGAGCACAAAGGCTGTGCTGAGATCAAGACACCCTAACACCTATATTTCCTGGACACAAAGGACCCAGGAAGTTGCCAGACACCGACATGGAGGGACACCTGCTTAAGGTACTTCCTAAGACTTTGGGGTGATAGGCTGGTAATGGGAATAACCCTCCAGTCCTGCAGATAGGGTCTGGGGAAGTAAGTTAGCCCTTACTAAGGGATAAGGGTTTGTTATTTTGATGTTTTTGTACTGTATGTTTGCCTGGATAAAGGAACAGGCTCAATAAAGCCAAGATATAATTGCACCCAAATCAGTCTCCATTAAATGTACCTCTGCACACATCTCTTACAGGGTCATTTAAATATTGAAGTATGACTGTAGCACGAATTGGATCTTGGTAGTAGATGTGGTAGAAAAGATGTTGTGTTTACACAGATTGGTTTGTGATTGCAATAGATTATGGTTACTATTTTGTAGCTGAAGGCTAGGTAGCACTGCAGCACTTTAAACATATAAGAATGTGATTCAAATTATTATTATCATTGTTTATTTGTAAAGCCCCAGCCTATTCCACAGCGTGGTACAATGGGGGTACAGAGATTTGATAATTATATACAGTATGAGTTACATACAAATACAAATAAGGACAACCATGCACACACAGATACAGACAGGCAGTGAGGGGCCTTCTTGTGAGAGTTTACAATTTACAGGGAATGAGGAAAAATGTTGAAACAAAAAGGTGGCTTCTCATTGTGCAGATAAGAGAGAGAAATGGCAGAGAACAACCGGAATCATCCGAACAAGAAATTAGGAGGAAAGTGCGTTATCCATAAAAAATGTAATAGTCATGGAAGGAAAAAGGGCAAGGCATTACCCTACCAACATGTTTCGTGCTACACAGAGCACTTTTATAAGCACTTTCCTCCTAATTTCTTTTTCGGATGATTCCGGTTGTGCTCTGCCATTCCTCTCTCTTATCTGCATCCATCTCCAAGGACTGAGGCACACCCAGAGGTCTGGTGGGATCAACGTGGACGCTGCAGCAGACACGTGAGTTTTCTTGCTTGCTGCATGGTCATATCATTATTCCACAAAAGGATTAGGGTACTATTCATTTGGGTGATAATTAGCCTTTGGGTTTCTGGACAATTTGAGTGCAATCTATGGTGGTTTACCAACTAGGATACCACACCCAGTACCCCCCTACAATCAAGAACATATCCCAGACCACATATAGGATTCATTATCTTCATAATATCATCATTATAGATGTATACAGTTCTTAGCACCACGCATTATACTTCTGGCTGCTCATTGTGGGATGGAGTATAACTCAGGTTGGAGTATGGTCCAGCCCGACAGCTGATCCCATTAATGTTTGAGGGTGGGGATGTTATTGGGTGTTCCATAGTGTGGAGATTGGTCAAGCCGCACAGCTGGTCCCAGTTGGGTTGGAGAGGGAGAGAGGGGAGTTGGATGTTTGAGGCCACATAGTCAGCCTTCAAAAGGTGAGTTTTCTGGGAGTTTTTTTTAAATGTTTGAAAGCTGGGGGAGAGTACATTATAGGTATAGTTATACGTATTGTAGACCAAACAATATTCTAAGTACAGATGATTGTTAAATGCATCTATCTAAATCTGTAAGAGGAGATATGATAACCATATACAAATATATTCGGGGACAGTACAGGCATACCCCGCATTAACGTACGCAATGGGTCCAGAGCAGGAATGTAAAGCGAAGATGTAGTTAAAGTGAAGCACTAACTTTTTCCCACTTATCGATGCATGGACTGTACTGCAATCGTCATATACGTGCATTACTGATGTAAATAACGCATTTGTAACAGGCTCTATAGTCTCCCCGCTTGCGCGCAGCTTCAGTACAGGTAGGGAGCTGGTATTGCTGTTCAGGACGTGCTGTCAGGCGCATGCGCGAGCTGTCATTTGCCTATTGGGCGATATGTCCTTTCTCGCGAGTGTACTTAAAGTGAGTGTCCTTAAACCGGGGTATGCCTGTACAAGGAGCTTTCAAAAGAACTATTCATCCCAAGGGCAGTACAAATGATTCAGGGTCATCCCTTTAGGTTGGAGGAAAGACAGTCAATGTAAAATAAACAAAGAAAGTACTGACAGCCCAAGGGGATTTAAATAATAGACGGAGCCTGCCTGAGGCTCTAGTGGTGGCTGTTTCATCTTCCCTGGTGCCGCGATCCGGATCTTGTGCGGTCATCCATGGACCCCCACCTTTGCCTTAGTGTAAGTGTTCGTCTCCCCCTGTCAGCGGTATCATAGTCCTCCATGGCGGTTTTTTTTAAATCCCCTTGGGCTGTCAGTACTTTCTTTGTTTATTTTACATTGACTGTCTTTTGTTGTATGTGTTTTATTGTCTTAGGATATTCTATGTGTAGAGACCATATGTATGGTTTTAGTATCTGGGCATTTTACCTTTTGAGCTGAGGAGGGGTTGGATCCTCTCAGCTATCTATGTGTTTGTTTTAATAAATAATACTAACTCCATCCCTTGTGCGCTTTGTGCAATTTTCTTTCTCTGTTTCTCAGGCTGTCCTCCCCCCTTTTTAAGGGGGATCACCTCTGAAGTGGGAGCCTCTGGGGAGACGCTCCATGCACGTGCAGTACAGGGATCTTTCCAACCATTACTTCTGCAGCACGAGCGCTGAATATCCTTCTTTCTGCTTTCAAGAAATAGTAACATGTTGTTTTTTATTAATTTATTATTACCTTCACAAGAAATCAGTTTGAATGGATTTCTTGTGCAACACGCACCCCCTCCCGCTTCTGCGTGCATGCACCCGCACGCCACATGGAGGCGAACACTGCCTTAAGGCAGTCTGTTCGCTCAGCATTCGCACGGTCTGCGGTATCATGGCCCCACCTAAATCCGAATCCGATGCAGATTGGCCAGTTCCTTTGAGCCGTGGATTTTCGCGGATTAGTCTTTAAAAGGCAGATTTGTGGAGGCGCATGCGTGAGAGTGAGACGGATGGCAGCTTAAGCCTTGAGCTCCATCCCTCATCCCCGACAATACACTCATAAAGCAAGCAAAACGAACCTTTATCACCCCTAACTACTTTCACAATACCATTAAAACATTAGAGATGGCACCGATGCAGGCAAAAAAGAAAAAAGAAGGAGACCTCCGCAAATATCTGGCCGATCGAGCTCACGGAGAGTGGCAGCAACAATGGCGCCGGATTCAAATGCTGGCTCAGAGTCGGAACGAGAGGAAGACACAGCGGAGGGACTGGAGCAATTACCTGTCCGCCGCTGTGATTTTGAGAGGTTGTATAGGGACATGAAAGCCCTTATACACCTAGAAATGCAGGACTTAAAAAAGGAGATGCAGGGGCTCGGTGAGCGGACCGGAGCCCTGGAAGAGAAAGTCAGCACCAATACAAAACTGATTAAAAAAGCTGACAAACGATCCACATACTTACAAGCACAAATTTCGGAATTGGCTGACAGACAGGAAGATACGGAGAACAGGGACCGTAGAAATAACATTAGGGTACGGGGGATCCCTGAAACCCTCACCGATGTGGAGGATTTCATCTCAAGATGGATGACGGAGCTACTCCCTGACTGACCACCCAATGAAAGAATAATGGATCGCTGCCATTGTGCCCTAAGGAGCAAACCAGCAGCAACAGAACAGCCGAGAGATGTAATAGCCCGGCTGCACCATTATCGCACCAGTGTAAGGAATCCGCTCCGCGGTTTACTGGTTGCCTTACCTTGCAGACTGGTGCAGTTCTGGAACACTTCACCTGATATTACTGCAGCCTGGATTCACTCACCAAAGCAATACTGCCACAAACTCCCTCTAGTATCTACTGCAGCTGTGCAATCTATCACTGCAAACCAGCCTTATATTCACTCATTGAAGCAGTACCTTCACACCCCCCTCCGGGGATTGGCCCGCTGACCTTTAAGGACTGCTTTCCCACAATGCTCCCTGCCGAGCATAGTCCTTTCCGGATGTCACTTACTGTTCTGCCACAAGCCCTCGCTTGTTCTCCTATGCTGATACGGAGGTCTCCCCTGCGTCCTTCAGCTTCCTTCTCCTATGCTGATACAGAGGTTTCCCCTGCGTCCTTCAGCTTCCGTTCTCCTATGCTGAAGCAAAGGTATCCCCTACGTCTTCAGCTTCCTGGTTTCCTGCACTGAAGCAAAGGTATCCCCTACGTCTTCAGCTTCCTGCTTTCCTGCACTGAAGCAAAGGTATCCCCTACGTCTTCAGCTTCCTTCTCCTGTGCTGCAACGGAGGATTCCCCTGCATCTTCAGCGTCCGGGTTCCTGGGGCCTACTCTTTCCCTAATATAGAGAGGCTGTGTCCTGGTTCCTGCGCTGCAATGGAGGATTCCCCTGCATCTTCAGCTTCCTGGTTCCTGGGGCCTACTCTTTCCCTAATATAGAGAGGCCGTGACCTGGTTCCTGCGCTGTAACGGAGGATTCCCCAGCCCGCTCAGGACTCTTGCGCTGTGCACTGGTTTACCCGTGCAGCTAGGCGGTGTGCTACTCTGGTCTGCCTACCACCTCCTGAGACCAGTACCATGGGCCATGGTCGCCGCATGCGCAGAGGCCAACCCCGCGCTCCTAAGCTGAAGTGGGGCCTTCCTGACTACCTGTTGCCGAACTCTTGCTTGAACAAAGTTGACAATTTGAGTGCCATCTATGGTGGTTTACCAACTAGGATACCACACCCAGTACCCTCCTACAATCAAGAATATATCCCAGACCTCATGTAGGATTCATTATCTTTATAATATTATCATTAGAGCTGTATACAGTTCTTAGCACCACGCATTATACTTCTGTCGAAAAGCTAAAACCATATTCTCTGAATTTCTCACGTACTGTGCAGGGTTACTGCCCACAGGCAATGCTGAAAGGTCAGCGGGGCTTTCTAACACTCAGACACAAAATGCAAGTTCTGTGCACAGGACAAGATCAGTTGGGGCAGGGTTTGGTATTCACCCCTTAAAGAGACTACGTATTATTAGTAAACTTGCTCACATCAAAATCCCCAGAATGAAAATGTACTATAGTATGTGGATATCATCTGTACACTACTTGAAATTCTTCTAAATATTGTTTAAGGCATGGGGTCTCTGTACAGTAGACTTTTACTGTTATGAATGAGTCTTTTTCCCCTTTTTTCCCCCCAGAGTTCACCCCATGATAAGAAATGTTAATAAACAGAAAGTTGATCAGGCTCGTACTTGGATGAATAGTGGCTAAAATATATCATCTTCACAGATGAAGCCTCAGTGGCCCTAGAGAGCTTCTTTTGAATGTCTTTCAGGAATAGAAGTTACCTTTCCATAAAGTCAAGGTCGAAACTTCACATCACGGTGCATATTTGGGGCTCGATCTCACGAGGTGGATCTGACCCAATTGTAGTTTTTGAAGTTACTGCAAACTATTTGTTACTGTCTAACCATGCAGTAAATAAAATCGTTGCTATGAAATGTTATATTTAGTATATGTTCTTGTTACAGGAATTCTGGACAATGTGTAAGTCCAAGAAGTAATAGTATGACAGCCATTAGCACCATTCATTGCTGCAAGCTTTGCCTCTTGCCACTGTTTATTTTAAGACAATGACCACATGCACAGCAGATCCGGAACATTCATCAACACCCCCGCAGCAAGTTTTATTAATATGTTCTAATTGTCCAATTGTTTAAATATAAACCATACTGCTATGTACAACAAATAGTTTCCATTTGTAAGTAAAGTTCTGTATGCAGGGTGAGTCACTTATCTAAATACCCCTGAAGGTCTCCTGACATGAACCTAATAGAGATGGTTTGGGCACTTCTGAGTGTTTTTAGGGGTATCTAAGAAATAAGGAACAAATACAGTATTGTATATCACACCACCTGTGCTCAAACTCAGTCCTCCAAGGCTAAAAACAGGTCAGGTCTTAAAGCTGCAGACCAAGCAATATCCTAAAAATCTGTGTGGTTTTTTTTGTGTTTTTTTTTAAATAAATCAGTTCTGTACTACTGTATGAGAAAATACTTGGAGTATTTAAAAAAAAACCCTCTGAATAACATTTTAATATATTATAATGTAATAAGCATTTTTTGTTTCTATAGCTACCATTTACAAAGTCACATCCCCTTCCTCTTCTGAAACAGGCTCTGGCACACCCCTTTTTAAGCCCTGCTGTCTCTCTAGCAGTGCACCAATTGTATCTAGTGACTGCCTGGTCACATGATCTTCCCCACAGAACTTTGCATCTTTGGTCCTCTTCTGCTGTACTGACGGCCATTTAGTGAACCCCCGAGCCGAATCTTTGCTGATCGATTGGCAACTTAGCTAATTACTTATCATTGTGTGGATTGTATTGATGCACATATTTTTACGGGGGGGAAAAACGACAGCTTGGACTGCTGCTTTAAGTATATCCCATCTTCAACACAAGTGACTGAACCACCTGTGCTGAAGACGGGATATCCTTTAAACCTGGTTTGTTGGTGGTCCTTGAGGACTGAGTTTGAGCACCGGTGCATTACACTATGCTAACTTACCCATGCAGGGAACACAAGAAGTCACGGCTGATCCATCTCATTCCACTGATACTAGTGTTCATGTGGGTGTGGCTCTCTTCGCTTTGTGTATGTGCCATTAACGTTTTTTAAGTGAAACTTCTATGCTGGCACCTACCAAATTAAAAATTTTTCCCTTGGAGTAAATTGCCTTTTTGGAGACGGAAGTGCAATCCCGGAAGTGACGTCACTGCTGGAAGAAGAGGCCGTTATGGCGTATATGCGGAGGCCTCCCATGCTCAGCACGCATGCGCTGGAGCAGTTAAGCACCACACTTCGGACAAACTGAAGCTGTTAACATGCTGGAATCTTACAGGTGCAGACGTTGTACTGTTTGTTGTAACATAGGGGTTCATTTCCACTCACTCAGTTCAAATATGCTTTGTGTTCAAAATATATGAGTTTTGCCTCTTGAACCCTGCTCTGTCAGCAGAAATATTGTTGCAAAATAATATGTCGGGGGTGGGGAGAATTACAGCAACATTAAGTGTGATTACACACACAGAGATACACACATATACACACACACACACACAGAGAGACACACACATAGGCACACACACAGACACACACAGACGCACACACATACAAACCCACACAGACGCACACACATAATCCTGCGCAGTAGCCACCGGCACACACACAGACACACATACGGACACAGACACGCACACACACAGACACACATGTACACACAGAGATGCGCACACGGAGACATCCAAGCACACGAGGAATTCACAGTTACTATACATATAGAAGTACAAATAGGTAAAACAGGGTGTGTGTGCCACACACGTGCGTTCTGAGTGAAACTTCTTTGCATTTTGGCACTGAAATTGTTTTTTCATTTTTAATTAAAAGCAGCACCATCACAAAAACTATTTCTGCGACAAAACACAAAGAAGTTTCACTTAAAATGCACTCGGCACACCCACCGACACCGGCAGTCCATGTCTGTTTCTCCCAGCTGTGCACCACCATTGCCTACCTATCTTCTGTGATCTATTTTGGTAGGATCACACCAGCGACTCCTCGTGCACCGGGAACTGAGTGAGTCATCTTTATTTTCATCACGATTTAGTCCCTCACGACTGTTGTTCAATTAGAATATATTCATGGAGGTATGAGCCGCGGGTTTTCGTTTTAATTGTGATTTATTGCTTTAAGGGATTACTGAGGAATGGGAAAGGAGGGTTATCACTGCTCCCACCTCCCAGCTTCCGCTCCACTGCATATTGATAGAGCATAGAAAACATCATTACCACAGTCTCAACTTCACTTCCATTTCACAGATACTCACTCTGCTGGAAATGTTCCCTTTGTAAACGGAAACCTCGTTGGTCTGATCATCTTTTTATAACACAACACAGTCATCACAAATGAGAAGCAATGCTTAATCTTATATACAGACCATATATCTAGATGCATTGTTGTGGAGGTTCCTCCAATAATTTTCTCCTGTGGGAACTGTCATTGGAGGAACCCGGGGATTTGCCTAAGGCTGTCATTTGCTATAGTAGAAATAAGAACATAGTTCCAGCAGGTTTTTTTTGTAAATTGTTGCATAAAATAAGGAACAGTGCATGTAATAAATATAAATATTACTACACAACTATACATAGTACATAGTATAGTACTAGAGTATACAGTATATGCACATGCGTAACAATACATAGACTGCATTTGCACTCCACTTGAGTTGTAATGTGCAACAGCTCGATGCGCATGAACGTACATTATGTCATTCAGTGGAATGCACACTCTCAGTAGCCTCCATAATAATTCTACAATATAGTTCTTGGAACCACCTAGTGTTCATGTCTGGAATTGCAATACAATTGCGATTGGCGATAATACTGCTGCAGCCAGCTTAATTCTTACATTTACCCAGTCCATACTGGGGCTTTTTTTGGCTGACGCCGAACTTGGCTGCGCGCCAGCCGCATCTTCCCTTCCTCCGGTCCATGACGCGCTACTCCCTGGCTGCTCCGCCTCTGCTTCTCCTGATCCCAGTAATGCACAACGCAGGGACATTATGTATGTATGTATGTACAGTATGTCTTTATTTATATAGCGCCATAAATGTACATAGCGCTTCACAGTAGTAATACATATCATATAAATAACAAATAATATAAATAACAGATCATGGGAATAAGTGCTTCAGACATACTGTAAAAGTAACATTAAGGAAGGAGTCCCTGCTCCGAGGAGCTTACAATCTAATTGGTAGGTAGGGAGAACGTACAGAGACAGTAGGAGGGAATACTAGTAAGTGCGTCTGCAGGGGGCCAAGCTTTATGTATCATGTGTCCATGATTATCCAGTGCTACTCAAATGCTTCTTTAAGCAGATGTGTCTTAAGGTGAGTCTTAAAGGTGGATAGCGAGGGGGCTATGTACCCAACGTGTCACTGGGCCTTACCCCACCTTCAACCTCCATCACCTCCATCTTCGGGATGCTGGCGGAACCCTGGCACGCGTGACCGGCTCACCAGTGACGCGCGGCACGCATCAGGAAAAAAAACAAAACAGCCGCGTCTGCAAGCGGTTTTAAATTACCCGCGGTGGCGGCCGCATTAGACTAAAGCGGGCCGCCACTGTACACTCAGCTGCACCGTGCCAGCCGTCTCTAGAAATGCAAATGATTAGCATGGTTTTTTATTTTTACATTGCATAACACATTAACGGGGATTCAGCAAACACTTAATTAACCAGTGCACCCCCATTCCGAGGACCCAATAAAAATAACATTCTTATTTTATTTCCAAGAAAACAGCCAACATTTTGCTTTAAACATAATTCAATAAACTACAATGGAATAAAGTTATTTTCAAAATGTTGTTGGTTATTTTGTATGTGGAAAGTAACGAATTCCAGTTTTCATAATAGAAAAAAAAAAACATTAAGACAGCTCGAAACTATAGAGTTTTTATTGCACATGTGTAGCAAGATTGCTTGGAGCACTTGTAGAAATGACATTAGCCTGTGGATATGTTTGCTGCAAGGGGATCAATATGTTCTGTCTTGCAAGACTGATCTTTGACTATGCAGTGAAAGGACGTATCTTCAGGATGATGCAGAGGCCAAACCTCCATAAATCCATCTCCCATTTGTTTCATTCATTTGTAACCTGGCACTGAAGATTTGTCATAAGGGAAAGTGGCTCAGGGGTGAAGGACCATTATAAAAAGAACAATATTAGGCTTTTTACTGGAACTCTCAGCTTTTCTCTCATGTGTACACTTTAGTCAATATCACCCACCCCCTGGCAGTATATAATATAATATATAGTAGATGTTAATGGAAACAAACCCATAGATGTTATTTTGATGTATGGTGCATGTAACCTTTTTGTAATAGAAACCTGAATCCTAATGCAGTTCTGTCCTTGAATGCTTGAATGTGAAATATGAACCAATGGGGTATAGGAAGGTTAGAACAAGTGATTAAATTGGAAAATAACATGTGTTCTCTTCCTTGTAAGATAGTTTACTCCTGTATCCCTCCAACACTGTCACTCAGGCCCATGTTTACTAAGTAGTGCTATTCCAAAACACACTACTGCACTTTCAAAAATAACCCCCTAAATACAGCAGTAACACAACTTGCAGTCTCCAGAGCCAGTAAGCATAAAGCTGCGGTTCGGTAGATAGTGCCGGTGGGCAGGGGGGCCTCTGATGCAGTTAAGAGTTTAAGTCCATAAAACAGCCCCTTATCCAGATGTGTCTATGTATTTCCTCATCCATGTAAATAGAGATGTAGCAGACTTTATCACGCCCGTTAACATGATGCATTCCGTTAATACAGGTGCGTTATTTACCCGTAGTGCTATTTAAAACATGGTTAAAAAGAAAGAAACCCCTGGACCTGTAGGGGGAGGGGTGGGATGACTTAAGGGCATTGGGCCCTTTCCCTAAGGAGCTGTGAGGCAAATATTGGGGGGTAGGAGGTTAGAGGGATATTTAATGAAAGGGGGGAGGTATATTAACTCCCTCTTTCTACAAAGATTGATCTGCAGTGAAGTTCCCACCCTGTGTTTAAGAGTTTATGAGGTGGGTAATGGATCCTCACCACAAATAGGACGGGACCTCAAGGCAGAGGTGGGTATGTAAGGGTACACTGACCTCCAGCCTCAAGACCTCGTCCGGAGTGCAGAGTGATAGCCATATAGCCAGGTCATGGTAGGAGAAGTGAGAATAGTCATGATACTCGCCGTGGCCAAGGGTTGGAGAAGTCGGATGGTCAGAGAGGATAGCCTTGGTCCAGGGATAGAGATGGTAGATGTCCACATGCAAGCCGAGGTCGAGGATTGGAGAAATTGGGGGTCCAGGTACAAGCCGAGGTCAAAACACTAAGAGTATAAGACAGGAGCAGAATGCACAAGGCAACAAGGAAACTGGATGCTTGGGGTAGCACTACGTTAAGCAACAAAGATCTATTCTCAGCCAATTTGCTAGAGGGCTGGCTGAGCATATAAAGGCCAGGCAGAAAATGAGTAGGGTGCACACAGCTGCCAAAGTTTACATCAACCGCCCACTCGGTGTTCATCCGCCCAATTGGCCATCAGGGGGCGGAGTGTGCCACAGGTGCAGGATAAGGAGGTGATCCTGGGTCAGCATTGCGTGTTGCTATTAACCCCTCACGTGATATGCCTGCGTGAAGTTTTCTCCACACGTGGCGCGTCACCTGTGCTATCTTGGGACATCACGCGGGGGCGGGGCCTAAGCCCGAACCCTGTGGTATCCCCTTGCCTGCTAGTGCAGCGCTTGCACCTAGCTTCCTTGGCTTGAGGTGCATCACCTGTGTTGTCATGGGGCCTGTTGTGGGGCGGGACCTAAGGCCGATCCTCAGGGTGTGAGCTAGAGAAGGAAAGTTGGTCATTGCTCAGTTTAATAGTCACAGCTTGAGGATGGTATGGCAGGAGTAGTATAACATGGGGTGGGGGACTCGGTCAGTATTGGCTCCTTGTGGTGAGGTGTCAGACCTTGGATGGGAAGTTTGGGGAAGCAGTTCCATCCCCTACTCGGGCACCAGAACGGTGATGTCATTTCGAATGGTGTGTGTTTGTGCCATGTGGCCTGGGCGGTGAGTGGCGATGTGGACACAAGCTGAGGGGATCCCTCAAGCTCTTAGTTAATGGTAATGGAGCAATCTGACTGGGCCCCTAGTATGGATAATTGTGGTTTAACATGTTGATGTTATAATAAAGCTGTGACCAGTTTACCCTCACAAGAAGGGGTGTGCTTCTTTTGCACTCAGAGGAGGGGAACGGCTCGAGGTGTGGGTTAGTCATGATTTTTCCTTGCCGAGGGGAAAGACTCTTTGCCCAGAAGAGCTTCCAATGTAAGTGAGAGAATTTGCAGAGAAAGGAGAAGGGTTTAATGGTAAGTGCATTTCAAGGAGTTAGTACATTGGACTTA
Source organism: Ascaphus truei (assembly GCA_036426205.1). Lineage (NCBI taxonomy): Eukaryota > Metazoa > Chordata > Amphibia > Anura > Ascaphidae > Ascaphus > Ascaphus truei. Next base: position 89,565 of record WSYH01001089.1, on the reverse strand, counting down.
CTGAAATACTTTGTTAAATAGGGTATTTGTAACGGAGTGCTAACCACAAACAAGGCGTAACCTGAGGCCGAGGTGGGGAATTGATATAACACCAACCCACAGCCGCGTGGGCGCTTCTGGAGTGTAGATTGATAGAAGTAGTCGGGTCGGGGTAGCAGAGGTCTGGATGGTCAGTAATACTTGCCGAGCTTGGTGTTGGAGGTACTTAGCCGTGGTCTAGATTGGAGAGAGGCGAATCATCGTGGTTCTTTGCCGAGGTCAGTTTTAAAGAGGTGCGGATGGTCGTACGTAGCCGAGGTCAGGAGAACAGAAGAGCAGAGTCCGGAAGAGTAGCCAAGGTCAGGAACAAGGAGCAGGACAAGACTGTGGAGGCAAGACAGCAGTAAACACTTCGCTAGCAGGAAGGTTTATGCTCAGCCAAATTGCCAGAGTGGCAGCTGAGCATATAAAGGGAGATTGTCCAATGAGGTTGGAGCATACTCAGGAGTATGCCTTGCTGTGGTTGGCTGGAGAGATAGCACAGGTGTATACACAGGCAGAGGAATCAGCAACAGGTGTAGTAAAGGCAGAGGAGTAAGAAAGGTTCTGCGCATGTGCTACGCATAGCGGGTGCGCGCTGCGCGATGGTGGTGTCACCGTGCGAGTGCAGCCTGGAGATGGGGCCAGCGGGGGTGGCATGTAGTGCAGAATGTGGTCCGCGCACGCCCCTAAATGGGATGCTGGTATTCACCGGCAGGCGAAATGTGCTGCAAGAGGCAGGAGAAGCAGAACACCCGGTCGCGGGTTGGGGTAAGCGAGGAGCGTGCCAAGCGCGCAGAGGATCACGAATCTTTACAGTATTTTCGAGACAGATGGGTGGAAAGAGAGGTCCTTTGTTGATAATGGGAGGAAGAGAATTCCAGAGGTGCGAGACAGTAAGTGAGAGGTTTTACGAATGAGAGGGCTTGAAGGACAACAGACATCGGTATGCAGAACGCAAGAGGCGAGGAGGGATATATTGAGAGATTAGCACTGAGATAAACTAAATAGAGGGGCAGAGGAGTTTAAAGTCTTAAAAAAGATAAGGAGAATGTAATAACTTCTGCTGGAGTTCATGGGAAGCCAAGAGATAGATTTGGGCAGGACAAAAGCAGAGACAGATTTAAGAAACAGTGAAGTGATGTGTTCCCAGATACATAACATAATTGGTTAATGAATACTGAATGGCGAGTATTTAATGAGTAGGTGCCTTAGATTCAATTTAATGACAAAAAATGCAGTTACCAATGCACATCTGAACACCATGACAAAGCCCCATCTTGCAGAGGAAATGTTCTACATGATGATAATTTAGGAGACCGCTGCAATGTGGTTTTCTGTCATTATGTTTCCAGCTGGATATAATGCTCTATTCTCGCACAGGCACTAAAGACAGCAGCGGGATCTTGGTAACTCCAGCGCTCAATCACTGAATAACAAATGTGATACTAGGAAATAATTAACCTCTTCAGTGCTGGAGAGACGAGCAGCAGATTGGGCAGCTGTGCAACAAATGCTCCATCTGTCGTCTAACGAGTTAAACTGGGTGGTAAATGGAATGTAAAAGTAATTTGGGATGGATGGTCTTTTTCAAGAGGCAGTAATGCGATTAATTGACTGTTCAACAGCCCACCGCACAGAGAGAACCTGACTCATTTACATCCACGGGTGCCGGTCTGCGAGCAGAATAGAAAAAATAAGTTGTTATTCTATGTAATTTCCTACACATCATTAGCATTTAGGCTGCTTCATTGGGAAGTAATTAATCAAACAGCTGTACCTGGTAAGGTTTACCTAGCCTAATAAGTGAAGTGGAATGTTCCCTGTTTCATCGACAGCAATTCCCATTCATGGAAATAATTGCAGCACCAGTTGAACATTTTCAGCCCTGTTAGAACCTGGCAGATTGCTTCCAACATGTGCTGGCATTTTCCCATTTGCTAAAGTTACTCCCATCTATATTTTACAGAGCGAATGTTGTGCTCTGCGCTAGCAGTTTTTTAATGGCCTGCCAATTCACTTAAGGGGCTGGGGTTTATTGAAACTTGGCGGTCCAACTACAATGCACCAAATAACCCTTTGAGTGCTGGGAGGGCCGTGGCCCCTCAAGCGCTGGCGATTAAGTGACTGCTTCTGCAACGCAATTGTTGTTGATGAAACAGAAGAGGAGGAGCCAAACACAAGCAGTAAGATTATGGATGGGCAGATGTAGCAGGCGTTATTTCACTCTTTATTGTGCACCGATAATGCATTTAGAATGGCGGTTGCTCCTGGTGACACATTGTGGGTCCCGCTTTACACGGGGGAGCAGTAGCACTTGCTACATCTGTAATAGCAGAAGTCCTCCCATGGGGGAGTAACGTGGCAGTGCACAGCAAGGAGAAAGATGGCAACTGGATTGCCCAGTGAAAAAACTATTTATTACTCAATTAAACTTTTGGCAACAGGTAAAAAACACAGCAGGAGAAACTCTGACGCGTTTCACACTATCGCTTTGACAAAGTGCAAGAAAGTGTGAAACTCGTCAGAGTTTCTCCCGCTGTGTTTTTTACCTGTTGCCATATGATTGATTCAGTAATAAATAGTTTTTTCACCGAGCTATCCAGCTGCCATCTTTATCCTTGCTGTGCACCGCCTCATTACTCCCCCATGGGAGGACTTCCGGTATCTTCTTCTCGATAGCTGAGTGCACGCTGACTCCGGAGATGCCATGATTATGGAGGTTGTGAGTACCATACCCCCTTACCGATCGCATACTTTATCCACTCAGATAGATATAAAATTGCGCACTAAAAATTGTGAATAACAAATCAATAATAAATGTGAAACGTGTGAAAACATAAAATCACAACTGCAAAAAAGAATACATGACCTTAGTGACGGAAATATAAATATAAATGTAGATCAATCTCTTCCTCCACACTGTGTCTGCCCGACATGTGGAGGAAAAGACTGATCTACATCTGAGCCAGCAGCTTACTCCAGTGTCCATCTGTGCGGCTAAATTGCCTGTCTATGGTACCATGCTGGTTTATGCATGACATGCTTTTAAGTATTATCTGTCCTGTACGTGCGTTTCTTACCTGCACCTTTTCACTAAATATTACATTATTCACTACACTATGAGTTGTGCGTTCCTCTTGTTTTTTCTGTTTTATACGCTCAGGACTTATTTACTCACTCCAGGAGACAACAGACTGTTACCCTTTAGCCACGAATGGATTTGTTTTTGTCCCTTCACTGTGACCACACAGATTACCTCTCGAGGTGCAATCTTAGGGTGTGAGCTCTCTCCAATAGGTGTTACTCTTACTATTGAAACAGTACCATTTGAATATAAGAATCCAGAATTGTTCTTCATTAATTCATACATTCTGCAGTCAAAATCTGCATGGGTTACTCATACATATTATATCTGTACCCACAATTGTGTGTTCTGAGCGCTGATATTTGGACTTGTTCCGTTTTTTCCTACATCTGTAATATAGATGGGCGGATTTTTGATCTGGATTTGGATCTGCCACAGATCACTCAGTTCCTTTGGACCGAGGATTTCCGTGGATCAATCTCAAACATGACGATTCGCCTGTTCCGGATTTTTTTAATCCTTGATATGGTCTGCGGATTCTGAAATCCACTGGCGGATTTTAAGAATCCAATCCACGCGCAGGTTGCTGAGTCCGCACATTGGATTCTTAAAATCCACCAGTGGATTTTACCCAATGGCATTTTTGAGCCGCACGGCTTGAAACTGGAAGAATCCGTCGTTGGATTTGAAACCGCGGAATGGATTTTGAATGGGACTTTGTCAAAGTCCCTGTGCGGACGAAACGCATCAGAGCGCTGAGGGGAGACTCCTTCTCCCCTTTTTTATCCATGTTTGCCGGGAACCAATACAGGCTTTTATATTTTTTGCACAGTCCAGCCTTCTTGCCATTTTTTGTCCAAGCAGTGCCCGCTGATTACTTTCCTATGGAGAGGATATCCTGCTACTTTACTGCACACAAGCCTGGAGCACGCCAACTGGAACAGACCAATGAAAGAACTGAGTAAGTTTATTTCTTATTCTTAAGCACCCCAGGGAAACAGCCACTTTTAGTGCACTATTTATACATTTGAGGGGTCCCTAGCAGGTTACTTAACCTACTGGGTCAACCCTCTGTATGTTGCCAGGCTGCTCCCATACTAGGGGAGAGTCAGTAGACTCATTTGCTGTTCATCATGTGTGTTAACCCCTTATGGTCTGTTATCATGTTGCTGATTTAAATGGACTTCATGTACCTGGAGTGAATCTCTGCAGCACAAGGAAATTAGAAGGGGCTCTACCCTTTCATGAGTGTTTCTGTTACAATAAATGAAGAATTGATTTGTGAACTTGTGTGTAGAGCTCTACTTTGTACCTCTGTCCCGAGGAGACCTGCATTTGGAGGAATTTATTTGTACCAAATACCATGATATAGTAACTACATCTATAGTCATCCAAAAGATAAAGAGCCATTTCTAGTAAAAATGGGACCATTTATTTTGCTTGTTCAGACAGCAGATTGAAAGTTTGTTCTGGCAGGGGTGATGTGGTCTACAAAACAGCACAAGCATTTTAAATTGCTTCTTTCACAAAAAGCCATGTTTAAGCAAGTCTTCCTAAAATACGGGAATACGTGAAACACAATTAACAAGAGGGAGAAAATAGATTAACTTCTTTAATTATAGTGTTAAACACTGACCCCCTGTGTACCCGCCAACTAAGGTAATTATCCGATACTGATTGCAATTGAAAGACGCCACCTAATCCCAAAAGGTTTTCATTAGAGAACAGCAGTCATCGACCTAGAACAGGGGCATTTAACTCCAGTCCTCAATCACCCCCCCCCCAAACAGTTCAGGTTTTCAGGATATTCCAGCACGTGGCTCAGTCAGTCCCAGCTGGATCACAGGTGGCTCAATTAGACCCTGCTTCAGCAGAGCTGACTCAATCATAGGCTCAGTCTTCGACTAAGCCTCTGATTGAGCCACATGTGCTGAATCTGGGATATCCTGAAAGCCTGACCTGTTGGGGGAGCTTGAGGACTGGAGTTGAGCTCCACTGACCTAGAGTCAACAAACCCTGTTAATATCCCATCAAGGAAAATAAAAATGCCTGGTTGTACTACCACAATTTTATAACCTAAGTCAGCAATATCGCAGTAATATTTTCAGGGGTGCAATATTATTAGACTAGGCACTACAGGTATGTGTTAATTAATAGAACTGATAATAATGTGTTAATGTACAGAGCTGCTAATAACGTTAATTACTGCATTGCGATCATGGGGAAGTTAATATATTTCTACCATAGGGTCATGTAATTATTACAATCCTTTACCAACTGCTAAGGCAAACACGGGGTTAATCCCTACCGCTACACCCAGGGCAACTAGCCACAATACCCACGCCCACCACCACCATACCCCCAACAAACATAACCCACCCCCTGTTGAGTAATGACCACTAGCCCTATTAGCCAAATGTGATTAACAGAAACAATATGATAGTAAGTAACAAAAATATCAACATTAATAATGAAATTATTTGAAATGTAAAAAAAAGTTGTTTTTAACATAAACCTATTGATTGTCATGGTGGCTAACTGGGCCCTCTCAATGGAAGCCTAGATAGCCACTGTGGTAATGAATGGAAAACTCTTTTTCTCCCACTTCAGATTTCCACCTTTTTGAGTGGGTCATGGACCTCAACTTGTTCGGCAGGAGACTTTTATTACACAAGTTTTATACTAAATGTGCTAATGAGAATAAAGAGACTATGGGACCTACTCTAGTAGCCTCCATGAGTTTGCTGCTATCTCACTGAACAGTTTGTCAGTTGAGTTATCACGGTATTCAGAAAGAATCTGAACCCCTCTAAACCGTGATTCAGGAAAATGAGTAAACCGCTCAATGAAGCAGCAAACTCATCTCAGTCTCTCTCAAAGTTCTCCCCCGTGTGATCTTTCTGCGAGCTGCACAGAGAGAGCCGCCTCTCCCTGCGCATATCTCGCCAGTGACCGCAGTGTTTTAATTAAAATTTTAATACTAGAGTACGTTAGCAGGGGGTCTCTGGAGCAAAACCACGTTGATTTCAGGTTCTGGGACCTCTGCTTCCTGAGATACAGGCCCAGATATGGGGTGCCGGTATCTCCTATGCATTATAATGTCTGGTCACGTGGCGCGGGACATTTAAACATTTCATGGGGATACCAGCACCCCATAACGGGGCCTGTATCTGGGGAAGCACGGGGTCCCCGGACCTGAAATCAATACGGTTTTGCTCCAGAGACCCCCTGCTATTTTAGTTAACACAGCTTCATTACCTTCGCAGATAGCTAATATTTTTAAATTAAGTTTAAGTAATTCTAATAGTTTATTCATATATATAAATATCATTTTTAATATAATAGTAAAATGATCATTGAAATTGAAATTAATATAAATATAAATTAGAGATTGTATTTTTAATTAATTTAAATACATAATTTTGTTAGAATAAATCTAAAATGGCTAGGAAAAATCTCAAAATAGAGATACATATAAACAAATTTATTGTAAATCTAGTACTGTACTGTATGTTGCAATAAGGTCCAAAAAGTGATCAGAGTATGATTTTTTTGTTATTAGAGGATGTTTCTATCCCTTTCCTTCACTCCATCCCTTTTATTGTTGCCGATACAAGTATATCAATTTTACATATTGTTATGTATTAAAATGATTGTATTTATATATTGCAAATATTTAATTGAACGGTGTCTTCAGGGACTGCAATTGCATTTATCCCATTTTACTTCACTTTATCTACAAGTGTCTTTATAACTTTGTAACCAATTACAAGTGATTATTGATTCATTTGGGTCACTATTAATAAGGGACCTCTGTCAGGGGGGTAATCACACCCATACCCCTGAGGAACAAAAGAAAGTCTTTTTGAAACGCGTTGGTGATATTGGAGCTGACCAGCGCGATCTTAGGACTCTGCAGCTGCTGCAGCTCTCTGCAGTCTCTCCTCCACATCGGAAAACAACCCTGACGAGTCCCGGAAGTGTTTGCACGCAGGCATGAGCGCACGTGACCCAGCGGATGAACTACAACACACAAGGGGGATGGATCTAGGAATACAGAGGACAGAGACAGCCACAACTAAAGCGTCTGATACCTACATTTGTGGTGGAAACGCTAGGTCCAAGTGCTAAAAGCAGCACTCAAGATTGTGAATGGGAATTGTTCCCGATTTTTTTTTCTAAACTATTTGTAATAACGATAATAAGCACCATCAGAGGGGTTTTGTGCGCTCGTCTCACCCACTGCAGTTAATTTAATAACACCAGGAGAGGAGGAGGAGCCAGGTTTAACATCACGATACCAAGACCAGACAGAAGGAATCCACGCAAGAAAATGATTATGCAAATACAGCTAAACCCCGTTATAACGCGCCTCGTTATACCGCGATTCGGTTATAACGCGGTTTTCCCGTGGCTCCCGTTTTAAAAAAAAAAAAAAAAAAAAAAAATTTAAATTTTTTTTTTTTTTTTTTTTTTTGCACCACTGCACACACTGCACACACTCACTGCACACACACTGCTCATTGCTCACACTGCCACACTGCACACACACTGCACACTGCACACACACTGCTCATTGCTCACACTGACACACTGCAACCCACTGCACACTGCACACACAGCTCATTGCTCACACTGCACACACTGACACACTGCACACACATGCCACACTGCACACACACTGCTCATTGGACACACTGCCACACACTGCACACTGCACACACTGACCACAACACTGCACACCACTGCACACTGCACACACACTGCTCATTGGACACACTGCACCACACACTGCACGCCCACTCACACACACTGCTCATTGCTCACACTGCACACACTGACACACTGCATACACACTGCTCATTGGACACACTGCACACACACTGCACACTGCACACACACTGCTCATTGCTCACACTGCACACCACTGAACACTGCACAAATGACACACTGCACACACACTGCTCATTGCTCACACCCTGCGCACACACTGACACACTGCACACACACTGTACACTGCACACACACTCCTCATTGCTCACACTGCACACACACTCACACACACTTAACAGACACTCGACACTCACACACACTTACGCACACGCACACACACTCACACCTACTCCCACGCACACTTACGCACACTCACGCACACTCACGCACACTCACACACACTTACACACACTTACACACACTTACACACACACTAGACACTCACAGACACTCACAGACACTCACAGACACTCACACACACTTCACACACTTACAACACACTTAACACTACACAGACACTCACACACACTACACACTACACACACTACACACACACTTACATACACTTAGACACTCACAGACACTCACACACAGCTTACACACACTTACACACACACTCAGACACTACACACACTACACCCACATACACACACCCATATACACACACACACTCTCTCCCATATATACATACACACACACACTCTCTCACTCTACACACGAGACGGGGGGTGGGGTCGGAGCAGAGGAACGGCCGCGCACCAGCACACCACCCGCTCCCCCCCTCCTCCGCGCAGGCAGCGGGAGCGCCAGGGACAGCGGTGGGAAAGAAACCCCCGTACCACCTCCGTGCAGGCAGCGGGATCTGAGGGTAAGCGGCGACCTGAGGACATCCCCGCTCCCATCTCCTGCCTCGCTCCTCCCGCGGTGACAGGGGGAAGCGGGGACAGGAGGGACAATCCACCCGCTCCCATCTCCTCCCGCGGCCTGTCACACCGGTGACAGGGGAAGCGGGGACAGAGGACATCCCCGCTCCCATCTCCTGCCCCGCTTCCTTCACACAGGTGACAGGGGAAGCGGGGACAGGAGGGACATCCCCGCTCCATCTCTGCCCGCGGCCTGTCCCGCGGTGACAGGGGGAAGCGGGGACAGGAGGGACATCCCCGCTCCCATCTCCTGCCCCGCGGCCTGTCCCGCGTGACAGGGGGAAGCGGGGAGCGGAGGGACATGCCCGCTCCCATCTCCTGTCCCGCGGGATGAATATGCGCTAAAGCGCGGCGGCCATCTTTTTTTTCTCGCGACCCCGTTAGTAACGCGGTGGTCTCGGGGTGGACCCCGAGACCCGCGTTATAACGGGGTTTAGCTGTATCTTTGAAACCATTTGACATGATGAAGCATCAGCTGTGCGGGTTTTTCTTTGTGTATAGCAAACCATTTGACATATTTGATCCATTTTTTTCTACAGTTTCTGTATGTGAGTAATTGTTTTCAGAATAATTGTTTCCTTTTGTGTGCAGAAACCGGAATGCAGAGTTCTGTTATGCTTCTGTGATAACACAAAAGGACACGGACACATTTTAGCCTGTCAGTCATGGATTTGTAGCTGTTTTCACAAAGCTCTTTCTCTCAATGCATGAGAAGAGAGGAATATACAGATAACTGTGCAGATTGATTGTATTGATGTGATTGATTCATATATAATCAAAAGAATACAGATCATGCCATGGCTCTATTCAAACAGATACTCTTATGAGTTTATCATGCACTTCTGAATAACATGTTGCTTAACTTGGACACTCTAGTACAGGGGTGGCCAACTTTTGTCCTCAAGGGCCACCAATAGGTCAGGTGTTGAGGATATCCCTGCTTCAGCACAGGTGGTTCAATTAGTGGCTCAATCGACTGATGAGAGAAACAAAATCCAGGCACACGGTCTTCTCTTTGGAGATTTATTCAGCAGTAAAGCAAACCAACGTTTCTACTGCCAAGCAGTCTTTTTCAAGGTGAGGGCTGACATACAAATCAAAAGCACACACACATATATATATATATATATATATATATATATATATATATATATATATATATATATATATATATGCGCGCCATCATGTTCACATCCACATGAACCTGGCGTATGTGTGCGTCTTTGACAAAGTCCTAGTTACAGGACGAAACGCGTCAGAGTTTCTTCGTGGCATTCTGGACATGTTTAGTGCACATTAAAAGTTACTTTTTTTAATTCAGTAGTTGCGCTCTATTTTTACCCACACGGACGGCTGTAAACCGCCATACCTGCTTTTTTTCTTTATCTGATTTCCCGAGGCTGGAGTACGCCGACACTGCGCATTGGATCAAATCCTTGGATTACAGCGTTTGACCGGCGGCATCGACGTGTCAAGATTGTAAGTACTACGCCCTCAGGGGCTCTTGGGGTGTGTATAGGATGCCAGGATTTGTGAGGGTAGTGGCGGAGTAGTATTCAATACTGGGGTGTCTCTCAATGACCCTTGCTCCATACCACTTTCTAGCCCCCTTCCTGATGTTGAGACTTTATTGCACACAGTGAGCCCTTCTAATACGCTTATGTTTAAAGTGTATTTAATCCGTGGCAGGGCTGATACATTTATTTCTCAGTGTTACAGTGCCCCTGCATGTTATTTTTTAGCACCGGTTTTTGGAGTTCATTCTCCACTCTACACTCACCTTGACAAAGACTGCGTTGCAGTAGAAACATTAGTTTGCTTTACTGCTGAATAATTCTCCTAAAGAGAAGACCGTGTGCCTGAATTTTTTCTCTCATCTTGCGTACCTACAGGGACCTTTCAAGACCATCCCTCCTATTCGTGAGCACCGGCAGTTGATTACTTTTTTTACGCAGATGATACGTGTGCCAGATATCTGCTTTATATCTGTCAACGACTGAGCCACTGATTGAGCCACCTGTGCTGAAGAAGGGATATCCTTAAAACCTGAACTGATGGTGGCACTTAAGGAGAGGAGTTGGCCACCCCTACTCTAGTATAAGGCTTTAATAAATCTCTTTATGATAAGAGTATGTCTTTGCACTGCTCCCAAGCCAGACCCTGCAATTGTTCTTGCCCAGTAGGATATCCCCCCGTCCCTCACACATTTCATTGCCATTGGTAATTAAGACCTATTTATTTGCAGAGTAAATTATCTCCACAATCTCAGTAAATCAAGAAATATGTGTTCGGTAAAATTCACCAATTATCACTACTAGGTATATGAGAGCCAGGTAATCTCTTTTTGAAGTGTTTTATTCAACACACATACAGGCAAAAGGCTGGTGTTGTGCCTATTTACTCTTGTCATTATCTTTATAAACATCCCCCAAAAACCTGTATTCATTATTCATCACTTATTTTAAAAATCTCTGTTTGCGATGAGCATCATACAAATGACTTGCGTATTTCATGCTGAGACACGCTGTGTCACCAGAGATACTGTATGTGTTGAACAGAGGTTTTTATTGAATACTTAAAGGCAGTTGCTATTTTGCTGTGTGGACTACAGTATTTATTGGCACGGATTTGCTAATATACAATTATGGCCTGTGGAGTAGGTCACAGATATTTATAGCCGTGGGTTATAATATATATAGTTTAGGAAAATACTTTGCCTTGGATTATATAAGCAGTAAACTCGAATCTCCTGCTGTTTTGGATGCAACCAAAAAGCATTCACACAATAATTGTGACATCTTTGTCATTTGTCTGAATAAGTTATTTGAAGCTCCACGGTATGGTTAGAAGATATTTCTTGTTATACCCTATGTGAACTGAAATTCATTCGTATCCATAAGGGTACGGGAGAAGGAGTGGCTCAGTGAGTAAAGTCACTGACAGGCGAGCCTTGTTCAATTCCTGTTGTTGGCTCCTCGTGACCTTGGGCAAGTCACTTTATCTCCCTGTGCCTCAGGCACCAAAAACATACTGTAGATTGTAAGCTCCACGGGGCAGGGACCCGTGCCTGCAAAATGTCTCTGTAAAGCGCTACGTAAAACTAGCAGAGCTATATAAGAACATGTTATTATTATTAATAATAGTTGGCAATCCATAGAGATCCAGTTGCACATTGTATGGATTTTTAGGGAGCCCATTTCTCAGTAGAAGTTCACTGGAATCTACAAGTTTGTCAATGTCACAATGTGTGACAGAATTTGGTGACTTGTTCTTTTCCTTTGAATTTGAATGATGTTAAAACAATACAACTGTTTATTATGCTCACAAAAGAAACACTGCCCTAGATGTATCAGGTTCTAATTATGTCCAATAGGATTCTTTGGTTAATGAATGAGGTGTGGTTTTGCAGGTGTGAGAGATAATTAGCAGATAATGTACAAAGGTAAACATTGTTCCTTTTGATATCTCAGTATACTATAGAATATCACAGTTTCCATAGCATTTGTTGGCATAGGCTTACCACACATTATATTGTATTTGTGAAGCACTTTGAGTCCCATTGAGAGAAAAGTGTTATATAAAATTTAAGTTGAAAAGAAGTTATATCAGTGGCGCTCAACACTGTAATGATCAAAGCAATTCTAATAGATATTATAAAATAAATATTATAAAATATACACACAGAGCCACGGAAATCGCCCGTCTGATGGATGCTCCACGTGGTAAGGGTAAACATGTAAATATACAAGAGAAATCAAATCATAGCATAATACTGTAAAACATACACATACATAAACAACATACACTTAACAAACGCTGAGAACAACAGGTAACTACTCACAATGGCATTTAATATGGCATATCATTAATATCAAAAATACACTTATTACACATAAAATAGTACATAAAAACTATATTAGGTTCAGGCAAGATTCTCCAACTCGGTGGGGTACCTGCTTACCGAAACAGATGTAATCAGGCAATGGATATTCAAAGAGTATCCCTCTTATGGATGCTGTCTGCTGCTGCTGCTGCTGCTGCTGTTTGTAACACCTGGGCTCAGACGAGGAGTCTTTATGGGCAGGGACAGGTTTTTTCTCCTGCTAGCTGCGTCTGCCTCAGTCCTCTCCCAGCACTGCAGAAGCTCCAGGACCACACACAGAGATACTTCCTCTGTCTGTGCCCGCACCACGTGCACCAACCACAGCAATGCTGAAATGTTGGATATTCCTACGCGCAGCATGTGGCTTTCCCACAGCTCACAGCTCACAGCTCCCAGCTTCGAAGGTACAGCACCACACTCCACACCCGAGTAGTGGGGACTCACAAACCACCGCTACGGCGTTTCCGAAGTCTTGCTTTCTTCTCCTAGGGTTAAAAGTACCTAGCTTTTAACCCCTAGGAAGAAAGCAGACTTTCGAAACGCGTAGGGGTTCTGTTGAGGTCCCCACTACTCGGTGTGAGTGCTGTACCCTTCCGAAGCTGGGAGCTGTGAGCTGTGAGCTGTGGAAAGCACATGCTGGCGTAGGAATATCCAACATTTCAGCATTGCTGTGTTTGGTGCACGTGGTGCGCAGACCAGGAATATCTCTGTGTGTGGTCCTGGAGCTTCTGCAGTGCTGGGAGAGGACTGAGGCAGACGCAGCTAGCTGAAAAACCTGTCCCTGCCCATAATAGACTCCTCGTCTGAGCCCAGGTGTTTACAACAGCAGCAGCAGCAGCAGCAGCAGCACTATCCAAAGAGGGGATACTCTTTGAATTATCCATTGCCTGATTACATCCTGTTTTCGGTAAGCAGGTACCCCCCCCGAGTTGGAGAATCTTGCCTGAACCTAATATATGTTTTTTTATGTACTATTTATTGTATAAGTGTATTTTATGATATTATGATATGCCATATTAAATGCCATTGTGAGTAGTTACCTGTTGTTCTCAGCGTTTGTTAAGTGTTGTTTGTTTATGTATGTGTATGTTTTTACAGTATATTCTATGTAATTTGATTTCTTTGTATATTTACATGTTTACCCTTACCACGTGGAGCATCCAATCAGACGGGCGATTTCCGTGGCTCTGGTTGTATATTTTATAATATATATTTTATAATATCTATTAGAATTGCTTTGATCATTACAGTGTTGAGCGCCACTGATATAACTTCTTTTCCACTTCTATAGCCTGACTAGGGGTCAGGGTTATATCACCGGCTGCCAGCTCACTGTGGGATATAGCGCTACCTATTTGTTTTTTCTAAAATTTAAGTTGTTATTATTATATTATAATATTATGCTCTAACATACAACAGAGGAATACTATGAAGCCTGCATCTGTATTAGCCTCATTATAGTTGACCAGCAGCTGCCGATCCTTGGAAATACCACGATTCACAGATGTGACCCACAGTATTGTCTGTTTTGGTGAATATTTGGCAACATATTGTGTCACCTACAGATATGGTAATTTCATTTCAGTCACAAAGATGTTCACAGAAGTTTCAACTTTTATGGAGTTCACAACTTGCCCAGTTCTGGCATTGGCTTGTCCCGAGAGAAAGAAGAGGTGACCAACAGTGATTACATTCGCATTGATCAATCTTCCACATCCAATGGTTAAACAGGGTTTTTTTTATAGACCATGTAGTAGCAAAGGAGAGAGAGGGAGTAGCGGGTATGATACATTTTATTGGACCACCAAGTAGATTAAGTTACCAGCTTTCCAACCTCTCAGGTTGGGGTAGACCTGATGAAGGACCCTGAGAGGTTGGAAAGCTTGTAACATCTCAACTACTTGTTGGTGCAATAAAAGGTCTCATACCTCCTACTCACTCTCCCTCCTCTGTTATTACATGGAAGAAAGGACCAACACGGCGACCCACCCTTCTTTGCCTTTTTATAGACCCTTTAGAAATATCCCATCAATCTAATATATTAATCCCTACAATTCCTGAATTTGTATATTTTTTTTAATTTCCCATAGTCTTAAATACTTTTCAACACTACCGCGTGTTATATAGAAAGAGGGACGACAGGTTATGATGGGTGTCATCACACTTTAAAAAATGCACCGGAAAAATACGGAAATCGAAATGATTTACTAGGACTAAAGTGTTTCTTATAGAAATACTGAGTCATAAATCACAGCAGACATACATACTGGATGTAAGTTAGTGTAGGAACTAATCCTATTTATATTGACAGAATATATTATTGCATGAAATGGGAGCAATGTATGTTACCGGCATGAAAAGTAATGTTAAGGAATAATTATTATTTTATTGTTGTGGGGAATTAAGCGTTTTCTGGCACTATATATGTTGTTAAAGGGACAATCCAAGGCAGCGGGCCAAATAATATTATTAATAATAATAATAATAATAATAATAATAAACATATCAATTTTCAGGTAAGCATGTTTCTGTATTTACATGGGTTTACAAACAAGAAATAAATTAGGTGTGGTAATCATGGACTTACCCACCCCCCCCCCCCCTAAACTGGTGTGCGGGGGAGGGGCAGAGGAATTGTTAGACTCCCCAATTCTGATAGTTCAGCACTTCCTCAATTCGGTTTAATCCATACCCCAGCTCTGATCTATGGTCCCGTATCTGAGGCAGAAATGCACTAAAACCATGGTTTTGATTCAGACGATACAGCTGCACGAGAAGAGTTGGGGACTCCTCCTCCCACCACCCTAGCACCCACTCTATAGCTCTCCAATGACACCCTTCCCCATCATGTCACCCATCTCCTCCACACGCCATGCTTTCTCTTCCAAGTCACTCTCCTTCCCCCAAAGCCACTCCCTATAACATATCCCATTATAACAGAATATCACAGTTTCCATAGAATTCAGCAGTAATGTTGAAGCAGAGATATATCACAATATATTACACTATTAGATATCGGAGACATTTTCACCCATGTTTGCAAATCATTTTTTTGCAACATATTTAGCAAAATGTGTTGTGTTTCGCGAAAGTTTTCAAAGCAGCATTTGTATAATTATATTAACATATTTCCCAGAGTGCCTCTATTTTGACATTTGAGGTATATAACGGGAGTATAAGTGACTCTTTATATACGTAGGACCTCTCTCTCTCCCTACCTTCCTCTCCATCCCCCTCTCCACCCCTATCATCAGCAAAAGCCATATTTCAGGGATTCTGAATAATCCAACGGATTCATAAAAATCCAAATCCACAGGGTGAATCTGCCTTTTTGAGACTGATCGGTTGAAATCCACGGCTGAAAGAAACTTGCGAATTCGTAACATACTGCTGCGGCACATCTGAGTCTAACACATCGCCGGTTTTTCCCTGGCTTTTTCCTGGAATGCGACGCACTTCACCTGGAGCATGCCGCATTCATTTTGCGTTCCCAGCCGCGGGTCATGCGTGGTTGACGCGCGGTTGATGCATTTATTGAGAATGGTTCGGATTTAATAGGTTGCAATTCTTTGCGTGTCCGCCAGATGGCAGATATTCATGAATTGTAATGCGCATGCGCTTCAGTAATGTGTCGACTTGCAGGTGTTTTGTTTAAAAAAAGATATCACAGTGTGTTATTGTAACTTGGCCTTGAGACTGAAGGAAGAGGTTGCAAAAATGTATCAATTTAGGCTTTTCATATTAAAGAAAGACAAAGACCAGTTTCGGTTACAGTATTCTCCAGAGACCCGCCGCCCGCCATGAGTGTTCAAGTGCAGCCCGTTTTCCAAAAACCCGACAGAAGTTATGCGTATTTGATATGGGCCGCGATTAATGCAACAGATGATAAGATGGCAACAGTTGTTCAAATTTATCAGTATTTTATCGAAAACTATGACTTTTACAAATTTTCGCCAGCTCCTCAT